>CAJUYI010000915.1:4731-20611 GCA_910591695.1 Galerucella pusilla | reverse complement strand
CAATATTTATGTCACCGATGAACACACAATAACTTTCAGAGTTAACTTCAGAAGTTTTTAAGACCTTTTGTAAATTACTGATACATTCGGGTATATTTGGATTAAAATTTTCTTTGGAAGGTGATCTATAGCAGCCTAGAATCATTATTTTATCGATATCATTAATCTTGATGATCAATTTTAAAATACTTGTAGGACCTAATACCTAGATATATTAGTATTTAAAAATAATACGTTTTTTCACCGCAAATAAACGCACATGTGGCTGGAGGCGGGAGACGCGTGTTTGCACAGATATGTCAAACCGGTTAAACGGAAGACGCACGAATGCGCAGGCGATGAAAGAGCCCGTTTGTTGAGGGTTTTGGGTGAAAAGACCCGTTGGGAAAGGGTTAAGGGCAAGTGCTATGGAACCTGATAAATGCCCAGATCCACTACTAAGCATGCGACAAGTAGCTTACCAATTATTTGATAAGCTAGATCGTTTTGTGAGGTAAAGATCTTTGCTTAATATCACGGCTCACTCAATCATATAACCTGGTGAGGGAAATACTTCCAATTCACTTCGCCAATTTTATGAATGTGCGATAAAACCTGTCAATCTCACTGTAATCAAATTTTACGATACTAACTTCATAAACTCAACTAGTTCCATCCAGCCAATATCAAACTCTTAAATGGGAACTATTACGTTTAAACTGCAGCGGAAATAGCAGAACTTTTAGATAAAAAATCATTCTCCATTCGCGTATATCACCCTATCGATTTTAACCCAAAATCCCATTTTGAAATTTCAATGTAAAAGGTTTTTAATTTTAATAGCGACGTTACCTGTTTTGATGTTCAAGCGCTTATTAAAGTCTGATATGGGCTACGTGAATCCCTCGATGAAACTGGCTTGTAATAATACCTTTAGCGTTAGCTGGAGTTTTATTTTTGGACCGACATGGTTTGCCTAATTACAGAGTGACAGAAAGTATTTAATGGAAAAGTCCGAGGAGAAACGAATGCATTTTGACAAGTACTGGAGATTAAACTCGTTTTAATTAAATAATTTGTTGGATTGAATAGTATTTTGTAGATATAATTGCAATTAGTACAGGACTCGAATGATTGAACAATAATTCACTTTACCGGAATTTTTCAACTACCACTTTACCGGAATTTTTCAACTACCCTGACTTTTGAAAATTAGTGGAGTTTTCTATAGAATGAGTTTGGTATATTTATTTATAGTATGTAGAGGAAAAAATAATGAGCCACAGTGAGATACTTGCAAATGTACCAGGTAGCCAAATAAGCGCTCTCTAATTCAACTTACCAATAATTTGATTCTTCTACAATTTGCCTAATAGAGTTATAGTGGAAATTCATGCAAAACGTCTATACCTTACTTTGATTCTGCAATTTTCACTGACAATATGGCGAAGTTTTAATTTTTCTTACATAGTGATGTATTGCTGCAACTCCTTCCAAGAGTATTGTCACGTGCTTGCAGAGCAGAGAATCAATTTTGTCTCTGATTTGCTGGATCGATGACCTTGGTAGTAACCCTCGTATTGTTATCAAGGGTTGTCAACACTTTAATAACCTAATAAGAACAATAACCCCTAATAAACAGAAAGCACTTACTTCGAAAATCACTTTTTAAATAGTGGACTGTTCACTATGACAAACATCTATTTCTCGAGCAATGTGCCCCGACAGACAAAGAATTACAACTCCAAGTTGAACGAATTATATCTACCATGTTCTGAAGAGGTGCGAATACACCGGTATACAAGTGATATCATGAACTATTATTTGAATACTTTTCCACTGAAATTTTTGACAATTACTTTTCAAATAGCAGACCGTTCACTAAAAAGCAATAACTACTTCTCAGGCTATATGTCACGGCAGACATTGAACTGCACTTCCAGTATTTGTTATCGCATTCCTAACATTTCCTCCAATTTACCTTTCAATGCATTCATGTGACTTCAGCATTGTCTCCAGCCCAAGATTTTGCTCTCAGAGTTGCTTGTGGATGGACGATATCTACCTTGTTCTGAGTCGCAAATACGCCGAAACCAGTCTACATGTGATGTTGTCCCTTCTAATCAAAAACCAGATATCGCGTAAAAATGTAACTCATCATCTATAGGGGCATATAGACGAGAAGTAGACGTTGCTTCTTAATGAACTCGGCACTGGAGCGGGCATATACAGCAAGACGAGCAAATATGAAGGAATCGTCTCGCTAGGAAAAAACGCCTCTGTATTTCAAGCAGATGTCTATGCAATACTTGCAATACTTGCAGTGCAATGGCAAATAATATGAGAGCCTACAAGAACAGGTAGATCAGGATCTACAGTAACTGTCAAGCTGCCCTTAAAGTACTTCAGAGCTATAGGGTGACATCTCGGCTAGTATGGGAATGCGGCGAATAACTAAGAAGACTAGCGACTCGGAACACTGGAGTGGGTCCCAGGTCATAAAGGAATCGCAAGCAATGAAAAAGCTGACGAACTCGCAAGAGTGGGATCGTCAACTCTGATGAACGGACCCGAACCTGCTGTGGGCATCCCCAGATGCTTAACAAGGTCATGGTTTAAAGGGTGGTTGGAAGAACAACACAATAAACACTGGAAGAATACGACCAGGCAAATACATGGGAAGAAATTCATAAAAGAACCATCAGAAAAAGTAGCGAAAGAACTGCTCTCAATGAGCAGGAACAAACTACGCACCATAACGGGGCTACTTACGGGACACTTTTCCACAAAGGAGCACCTAAACAAAATAGGCTTGTATAACGGAGACCTCACATGCAGAAGATGCAAAAAAGATACCGAAACAGCTCTGCATTTACTATGCAACTGTGAGTCGCTGGACCACAGAAGGCAGAAACTGTATGGCAGAACCCAAATGACTCCAGAAGATTTCCACAACCAACCAGCAAAGAACCTGTATGAGCTAATACAGGGAACGGATTGGCTGAATAGGTTGTAGTCAGAACACTAGGAGTATCCATAATAAGCCCAGGAGGCTGAGGTGGTACCGGCGAAGCGACGAATCCTTTGAAAAAAAAGGTCTAATAGAAGAACTCAATAAGGGGCGCTATTCTTCACGAAATTTTCAGCATACAGTGGGCAAAATTAACGTTAAAAATCGGCGTTGACAAGTTAAAATATTCAAAGATGTATATAGTATATTTTGAGACCCAAAATATAATAAAGTATTGAAATATGTTATTTAAAATTATTTGTGCATAGTTTCAATACATTTATAATAGTTTTTCATATTTTTCTTATTCAACGAAATAAACATAATACACTTGACAATTATATCAAAAGGTTTCGTTTATTTCGACGTAAATAACGGAGTACGTTATCGCTTATTAAGGTGGTCGGTTTTTTTTTACTATTGCGCATGAGCAGAATAACCGATAACGTATAACGTTAATCAAATAAGTTGCTTAGAATCTCTCTAATATCACAGTTACCTGTAATATTGCTGTATTTAATAAAGCGTGTTACCAATAGATATCGCAGAATAGTAATTATTCTAACGCTTTATGAGTTCTGGAAAATATTTTTCGGAAATAGTGACTGTTTAACTAAGGCTGGTATATCCACAATATATTCAACACAAACCATCCTGGTTTGAGGGACAACATAACTTGTAGACCGGTTTCGGCGTATTTGCGCCTCATCAGTATGTTCTCTGTCCGAGAGTTCTAAGAGCTTCATTCCGGACTGAAGTATTGATTCTGATCCTGCCAATTCTCTGCACTATAGAAGATGGAAGTATATGAAATAATCAGTATCCGGTTTGAAACTATAAGACTAGGGATATTATTCTGTGCAATTTTTTGAAATAAAACTCAACTGAAAAATCCACAAATCAAATTCCAATTACATAGATGTAGGTACTTACGTGTAATAATTTTAATTCCAAAAACTCCATGCTACTAATTCAAACTTGAATGTATCGACCAAATTTTCTATGAAATACTGCCTCCGGTCCATGCACCGGTTAAACAAGCGTTTCTACTTCCGTGATGACAAATAAATTGAATTAAGCGAATATAAAGCATAACGAGTGGTACAATAATGGTTATTACATTTTGTTGAGATATGAGAGTATTTGGATTCCAGCGGAACTTCCATGCACTTAGTATTATTATCGGTAAGCTCTTCATTTTTTAAAGAGGCCCATTTAGCGAAATGTGCCGACCAGATGGCTCTAGCCTTAGAAACTAACACTCACGATTAACGTTTATTTTCTTTGTTCTGCCGCCAGTTTGTCGTTTTGGCGTGGGTTGATTTATACTTATAGAGTAGGTAATGTTGGAGAACGTTGGGGGAAAGTAATTGGAGACTAAATTGCAGTGCGGCTTCTACAGTGCTACAGCGCTGTGAGTGAATGTTTTAAAAAGCCATAATAATTTCGTAAACTTGAATTTTCCAATAAGCTGTTGAGATATAATCGTGATTCTGCAAAAGCGAATATTCTGAAAGGTTTTCTAGACTTTCTCGCAGAGGCCAGGAAATATCACGATTTCTTTGGGTCAGGCTGCAATTGCGTGCAGCGGTCAGGGTTCTCAAGCCCACGTTTTTGAAAAGGTATGATAAAAGTTATGTTGAAAAAACTAAGTATTGTTAACTTATTGTTTCAATTTATATTTATTGTAATATGATATGTTTTTTTTTTCAATTCATTGTTTATACAGAGATCTGACGACAATACGCAGTCAAGACTGTAATGGGATCAATACTCAATTTACAGATATTTTAAAAAGTACCTATGTATCATTTTATTCATAAGAAAAGGATGCTCATCCTTCCTACATTCTTTGATCTTTGATGGTTCTAAGACATTACGTCTGTAATAAACTCTGTGACAGGTTAATCATATTATTTTATTTGTGATGATTTGATTCAATTAAGAGTTACGCATAATTTCACTCAACTTGATGTTCATTTTCAAAGGAAACAAGATTTTCACTAAACCCCAATCCAATTTTTTTATGTTTCACACCTATCAATAAGTACATGCACTCCAGACTCGCAAATATATTGGTTCTTCTCCAATCAATGCTGAAGAGCAAATAATATTTCCACGAAAACCAGGAGTTTACGGGGTGTAATGTTCTTAAGGTCGTAGTATAATTATTTCACGACTGAAATATTTAGCTGGTAGAATGATATTTGGCACAAAATGTTTAGTTCACTTTCACTCTATCATTTATTTGGGCTTCTGAAAGTAAATATTTCAATATGATTGTGTAACTATTATTAATACAGCTCTTATTGCTTGTATCCCTGGCTTGTATCTCACCTACTTACTTTATCTCTAATGTCGTTTTCATGTTCACAATACATATAATGGAATTAAAATATTTTTAGATATAAAAGAAAGAAGGTGCTCCGGGATAATCATTTTTACAATCTGTAGAGATACTTCAGACTATTGGGGTAGTTTGCTTCCAGCTTCGGTAATTGGCATCATTCCAGAAAAAGACCGATGCTCCCAAGTAAGAAGGGCAATGGATAGCACCTAGGCCTCATTAGGATCTTTATATATCCTCTTGGAAGTCCCGATCAGTACGTCAACCAGCCTTTGGTTTTACGGAGGGGGTAGAGACATAAGCTTGATTTATTCGATTAGGAGTTTTTCAATTCCTTGGGTATAATGATACAAGTTCCCAGCAATTCGTGAGTTCTTTATCGATATTATTGAATTCATTGACTTTTGTGAGTTGCGATTGCTCCTTTTCTTTGTATTACTGTTCTCAAATGCTCATTTTCTAGAGACATTTCACACGAGACATATGATGTTGACCCCAATTATTGCCTCCTAAGGTTACTCTATTGCACTTTTTTGATAGCGTGTATCAGAGCTTGGATATCCAATATCAGCTACAATGTATCACCAGAAAATGAGTAAAGCAATATAAAGTTGCAATATTTGTTTTTATTTTTTTCATTTTCCGTCTGCATAACTATCCGGTGACAATCTTCAAATAACCTATCCATTTATATTCCATCCGAATTCAATTGGATGGAGTGAAATTGGAAAACATTTTATAGCTATGTATCTCTTCTTAGCTTGAATAAGGCACATGCATTGAATAATCGTGATATAGTCTTCGTTTGAGAGCTATCATTTTGTCATATTTTTTTGCTAAAAGAAAATAGGAAGGCTTTGTAATGTTCCAAAGTTTCTATTTTTGCAGGTACACGGATTTTCATGTATTTTTTTGTATTACTTTTGTACCTCGTCCTCTGTATTTTCTGTATGCCTCTTCAGAATATATTCAACTTTTCTAAAGGCTTTTGCGTTTTATTCGTTTTGGTCCTTTTTTCATAATATCCTCAAATGAAACAGTGGAGTAAGTGACCGTTGCGTTAAATCTGAAGCTTGTTTTGTGGTTGTTACCAGTTATATGGATTGACGATTGTCTGAATACCACAAAAGCTAGCTGTCAACTAACAGGATTCATCGATCCTATCAAATGATAATAATCGTGAACATAAAATATATCTGGAAATCTAATAGGTTGAGGTTAACATTCATCCACTCGCTAGTAAGGCTCCTTTTCCAACTGATCTCCGTTACTATGCCATGCAGCCACTAGGCCTGGTCTTGCCTAGGTACTAGTATTTGTTTTCTAGGTGCCTATTCACTAACTCGAGAGAGCTGTCGTCATAGAGCTCACTGCTATGTCGCTCTGTCGCTGCTCACATGTATTGCAGCAATTGATGTGAGCCTCCTCTTGGGATTAGGAACGCAATTTTGAGAAAGCGTGTACTTTCCTAGGAGCTATCACTTATTAGTGAAAAGACACCCTGTTGCGTTTGGTTGGAACAGCAACAATTTGGAATTCGATAGCGACATCTATACGCCTTATAACGTAGCAAGCTCTATTTAAGATGCACTAGAAACAAAATATATCCAGCCTGGCGGTTTTTTTCAGTTAACAAGTTTCACAGTCATACGGCGCTTATCTATTGAAATGTTGGTGGGAATTGGTGGGTGATTTTAACTTACAGCTCACTACAAACACTTTGTATGGAAATTTATTTCAAAAATGTTCCCTTACATAGACTCAAATACAGAATATACGTTACATTTTAATAATTCTCCTCATTTATCATGAACTTTTATTCGTAGTGACATACAATGTTGTTATTTTACATTTTACAGAAAAGTGCTCCAAATAGGAAAATCGTTAAAGCGAAGACAAAAAGGTGCAAAGTGGAGTCAGACGAGAATTGGAAGCGTAGCGTTACAAATGGATGTTTTCCATTCCTGCATAATGCGAAGGCTTTGTATATTGTCTCGGATATTGCCTGCTCGTAAAATGTAACTTCCGTTCGAATTCGTCAATTCTTTCAATGTATTAAAGTCATTTCGCACTCTTTTTGTTATCGTTCTATTAGATGAAAGCGGTACTTACGTTTTCTTGAATGTTTTCACGTCTTGTACAGTGTTTAAATGAAATAAAAGTTGCGAATTGAGAGATTTACTTGTTTATCATTAAAGACTTTTCGAAACGAGTATTGATCCATGATCATATACAGTGTTGAAACCACTTTTGGAATAAAATTCTTTATGTCATTATTTTAGAAAATTATAAAAAATGCCGAGACACGTCAACTTTTGAATTGAGTTGTGCGTTATTTAAACATAAATGTAAATGTACAGGGTGATTCACGCAAGTACGCCATAGTCGGTGTTGTTTTTTAATGAAACACCCTGTATATTTGCATATTTTTGAAATCCTCTCAATGAACCGATTCCAACAAACTAAATAATGTATGGTCAATTATGAATTATACAGGGTGAAATTTTAAAATTAATAATTTATTACTCTTGAAGTATTGGTACTTTTTTAAATTAGCTAAATATGGATTTATCAAAAATCTAAACTAACTAATTATTAGACGTATTTGTATATTAAACAAAACCTGCTACTCCCATGAATTTTATCATAAATACCTGAAAATTGCCCAAAAACGCCAATAATTAGACAAAATCGGTAAATAATGTGGATTGTTTTAAATCAGTGAATAATGTAGATTGTTTACTATTCTGTCAGTTGTTGATGTGTTGACAGTTTATACTGACGAAAGTAAAATCTTTGTCAAACACTCTTTCCTTGTCGACATAACAATGAAATATTCAACTGAGACTCACCGAATTGAGATTTTAATGATGATCGGGTACGGGGATAGCTGCAGAAGTCAAGTTGAAGTGGCAAACTTATTTAATCACAGATATCCCGAACTGCCTAATATTTCACAAAGTACTGTGTCTGAAATTTATGCACAATTCAGAGAACTTGGACATGTCAAACCATTGAGAATAAAACCACACTTCGTTGAAGATGATGTGGAAGTGGATATTTTGTTAAGTGTCGAAGAGAATCCAACTTCAAGTACACGTCAAATTGCCCGTGGAAATAATGTTAGTCATACAACTGTTCTAAGATGTCTTCAGAAAGAAAACTTTATCCCTACAAATTAATTTTTGTGCAGGAGTTAACAGAAGACGATCCAGATCGTAGAATGGATTTGTGCGAAAGATTAATGAATAAGCTGAACAGAAATTAGATAGCTCTTGGTACCATTCTTTTTACTGACGAATCAACATCTACATTGAATGGGGAGGTAAGCCGACAGAACTGTAGATATTGGTCAGCAGAGAATCCTAATTGGATGCGTGAGACACATACTCAGTACCCTCAAAAGGTGAACGTTTGGGCCGGTATCATAGGCGACCATATTCCTGCGTTGGCAAACTTATATCCCAACGAGATCCCAAATAGATCCTAGCTTACCGAATGAAAATGTTTTGTTCCAGCAAGTGTCTCGGCATTTTTTATAATTCTCTGAAATAATGACATAAAGAATTTTATTCCATAAGTGGTTTCCTCGCTGTATTATCTACCTACGTACATTATGTATTGAAAAAAAATTCTGTGACATAGATGAGCTATCTGTTGAATTTTTTAATTTTCCAAATGAAATAATCAACGTTTAATGCTCTTCAATCAATGCATTATTCGAAAATGGTTTCTTCTCCAAGTATCCTAGGGTGGCGAGAAACTAACGAAAAACTGTCTACTGTCCTCTATTTTCAAATCAATAAATAACAACAATTTGGTTTTCTACCTAATGAATGTGCAGACCAGCAATGCTTAATTGAGTTCTCCTATTGAGGAGAGTCTTTTTTGGCAGTCTAAAACCAATTTCGACGTTACACGGCGAGAGCTAAGTGCTTTTTTAGCCCCTTGGCTGTACGAGAAAATTGTTATTGTTCTATGTATGAAATTGGCTTGCTCCACTCTCTCCACACATGGAACAATGGCGTAAATTTCCGCCTGAAAAACGGTTGCATAGGATCCTAGAGAGGTTGAAATTTCTGTCCTAGATCTGCGCCCGTATACACCTGCACCAAAGCCTGAGGGTGTTTTTGAGCCGTCTGTGTACCAGCTGTGTACAGCTGTCTGCTCTTAATAGTTCATCCCTACGGAGGACCCATTCATCTCTATTTGGAATAAGGACGATGTAAGGCAGGTCGTAGTTTACTGTTGGAGGCATTATGTCAGAGGTCATTCCCAGAATACTGTGACTTTCACTGTCCACTAATATTCTGCTTCGTTCTGCATAAGCCTGATTTGTACATTTAGAAATATGTACAATTCTGTATGCTGTCCATCTAGCCTCTCTTTCCAAAAATATATGGAGAGGAGGTAGGTCCAGAAGGATTTCCATGGCTGCTGACGGTGTGGAGCTGATAGCACCAGTGATTGCCAGACAAGCCTGTCTCTGTGAACCAGAGAGCTTTGCTTGGGCCGTTCGCTGTAAAGCTTTTGGCCACCAGGCAATAGCTTCATATGTGATCATTGGTCTAACGATCATCACATATATCGAATAGATTTTCCACAGATCCTGCGACATGTCCACAAAGATAGTCTGGCCTTATGAATAACTTTTTCCAAGTGAGCGTTCCAGGTAAGTTTCTTATCTAGGATAATCCCCAAATATTTTACTTCCGCTGCAAATTGAATAACCTCACCATTGTAGCAAGGTGGTGGAAGATCCTCCAACTTCCTTTTTCTAGTGAAGGGAACTATTACAGTTTTGCCAGGGTTAACAGACATCCGTTCCCTCTGACACCAACTGTGGACATCGTCCAACGTCTTTTGGAGGATATTATATGCTACCTTTCCTGATTTGGTCCTTGCCAAGATGACAAGGTCGCCTGCATACGCTTGCAGTTCTACCCCTTCTCTTTCGAGATCGCTAAGCAAGTTATCCATCAAGAGAGACCACAGTAGGGGAGATAGTACTCCGCCTTGTAGGCATCCCCTGGAAACCTTAAAGCTGATGGTCTCGTCCTGGAGGGATGTAGTGGCTGTTCTATTTGTTAGCATGGTATATATCCAACCAGTAATGGTTGGTTTGATGCCCTTTTCAGTCAAAGCTGAACCAATGGAGGTCGGTAGTGATTTAGGGTGTGGGTCTGTGCGGCCCACTTTTGGTATATATACCACCCTAGCCACCAACCAACTGGGTGGTATGTAGTTCCACGCCAGACTAGCTCTATACGACTCGTAGATGTTGTGTGTTCCACTTCACTTTTCAGCTTAGAAAAATACAGTTTAACACGTGGTTCCAACTCGCTGGCTGCGCAAATGAGCGACTGAAAAGTTTTGTGTGTCATCGACACTCGCTAACTTTTGAACCCGCCGATTAGCAATTCGTGAACTAGCCCAGTGTCATTGAAGCTTTATATTTTTTGTACAGCATTCAACGATTTACCAACTTGTGGATATTACTCATACAATAAATGCAGTATCCTCAATTCATTCACAATAACATTTCTTCTTAATATCTACCGCAGTTGAATACAACAGCCATAGCATATTTAGTGAAAAGTGAAAATCTAAGCAAACAGCTGTCGAAAAATGTTAACATTCCGCACTTACCTAAGCGGTTTAGTCACATTGACTGAAACATTTTTTTGAACAGTCGACCTAAAAATTTAAATGTAAAGCGGCAAAACACAGTGACCAACAGTCGATTGGCATCAGCAAACAAGCAAATGAAGAGTGAAAACGGTTTTTATAATGGATTAGCTGTATTTCATATATACCATCTGAATCTTCTACTACTCGTATATGCAAACATTCCATTACTATTCAGTCCTGCTGAATTTGAAGATCGTATGAAAGCCAATCTTAACTGTAAACCCATAAGCCGTAATATATTTCAACACAAATATAATCCCAAGATCCACATCTATTTTTTTCAATTATTATTGAGGCATTATCCATCTATAAATTCAAACGAGATAAGAGCCATATAAATTACATTCATTCCCAGTAACAATCCGATTTTCTCAATCATTGTCGGCTCTCCGAAAATTCGTTCAAAATCAAAAGTTTCTTGAAACTTAATGTGAGATTGAGCTTTCAGCCTCACTTCCTTCTTGGTTTCAGGAGAATATTGCCATTGGGGTTTCCAGGTAATCCTAAAATATGGTTTGTTACAGACGAACAGCCGTTAGTCGTCGTCCCTCAATCAATATAGACATCGTCAGAGACCTTAATATGTGATCAGACCCCACTCCAGTTTGTCATATTCATCAGTTTTAGATGTCAAAGCCTGTTTTAATATCTTTGTACAAAGCCAATTGATTAGTTCCAATGGAATCCTACCGATTATTCGCTACAAACTCTCACCTCAATACTTTTGTTTGATAATTATCGAAATTGAATTTTCTTATGGATTAGGGTGCAATAATTATAGTAAAATTGATTATAATGCACCACTCCGTGAAAATGAGTATTCAGTTTTCAAACCTCATCCTCCACGAAGCACATTTCAATGGATGAAAAATCGAGTACTCTTCAAAATAAAGAGTAAACTGGGAACATCAATCTGAATATTCCTTTTTGAATATTCACCTCTTTGAGAATTTGAGAATACGGCTTCGTTGTTCACTTTTCTTGGACCGGATTCAAATTAAATTAAATTAGCACTATGAATCAAGCATTTCATAGCAGTGATTTTTTACTAAAGTAGTATACAAATTCCACGACCAGCTGCATGCGAGTCTTGTACAATCCACCGAGTTCAGTCAACAGATAACAGTTGAAAGCTAGCTGATATTCAGTCTGAGTTTTTTTGAAAAATTTTTTGCAGAAGTTAGTGGCGCTCTTTCGTTTTTAAAACCTTTTACCATCAGATTCCTGTATCTGAATACAGGGTGTCGCATGACGAGTTAAAACTATCAGTATATGGCAGAATACTGATAGTAAAATTATGAAGATTTTTAGAGATGCAGTTGTGGTCTAAATTTTATTATTGTCCCAAATGGTTTAATTCGATTAACTTTTGCTTTGAATGAACCGAATAGCTTCAAATTGTTAAGTATTCTTCCAACAACGTGCGATTTCGATCGTGGTTTATTTGGAAATCTTATTGCAAATGAA
The DNA here is from genome assembly GCA_910591695.1 of Galerucella pusilla. Classification (NCBI taxonomy): domain Eukaryota; kingdom Metazoa; phylum Arthropoda; class Insecta; order Coleoptera; family Chrysomelidae; genus Galerucella; species Galerucella pusilla. Next base: position 8,117 of record CAJUYI010000915.1, on the reverse strand, counting down.
GCACATGTCCTTGTAACAACTTTGCCATATTTAGCATAAATTTACATAATCTTTTTCATTGTTTAGTGCTTGTATCAACCAACGGGTAGAAATGGAATTTAGACCACACCTGCATCTCTAAAAATTTACAGAAAACATTCAATATCTGTAATCTCTCCTAGTTTCTTTTCCGAGTATTTAGTTATTTTCTGTCTTATTAGCGACGTTAGTATCTTATATGCCATATTAAGTAGGGTTATTCCTCGGTAGTTTTGGCACTTTGTTTGGTCTCCCTTTTTAAAGATAGGTTTTGTCAATCCTAGATTCCATTCTATTGGCATTTGTTCTTCATTCCATATTTTGGTTATTAGTTGTTTAAATATTTGTTTGTTTAGCTCCTTTCCTCCTTTCTTCACTAACTCGTTAACTATTCCATCTGATCCTGGTGTCTTCTTCTATTTGAGATTTAATATTATTTCTTCGTATTCTGCGTATGTTGGTGGGGTTTCTTCTTCTTTTTCCTCCTCTAATGCCTCATAGTTTGCTTCTGTAACCCTATCCTCCTTAAACTGTCTTTTATAGTACGTTTCCCATTCCGTTTTATTCATCCTTTTTTTTACCCACTCTGATTTTCTTGTCTTGCAACATTTGTCAGACTCTTTCTTTTTTTCCTTGTATTCTGCCAATTCTACCTTTCTTCCTGTAATAAGCCATTTCGCCCGTGCTTGATCTTTTTTCTCATTTTTCTCCTCACATTCTTCATCGTACCAATCTTTAATTTTTTTTTGTCTCTTTTGTTCCTAGTATTTCATCTGCTGTTCTTGCCATACTATTTTTTATGGATTCCCATTTTTGCTCTATGTTTTGGTCTGCTCCTTCCACTAGGTTTTCTCTTAATCCTTGTATGTATTTTTGTTTCGTGGTCTCTTTCTCTAGCTTTTCAATGTTCCATTGTTTTAATTTCTTCTCCATTGCAAAGTTCCGTAATATCTTCATTTTCATTTTTACCACTACCTGTATATTCTACTAATATATACCACAGTTGAGAAATTCCTAAGATATGACATTGTTATCCCCAAATTAAACTATCAGTAAGGCAAGATCCTGAGCTATTTTCGTATCCGAAAAGCCGAATGTAGAAATGCTCATGATTTTACTATCAGTAGTTTACCATTATACAGATAGTTTTAACTAGTCGTTGGACACCCTGTATATTCTACTTATATATACCACAGTTAACAAATTCCTGAGATATGACATTGTTATCCCCAAATTAAATTATCAGTAAGGCAAGATCCCGAGCTATTCATTCTAATTTTTTTTCGTTAACGCACAACAAAGAGAGTTCAATTGTGTTTTTCTCCAACAACGCATTTTGACACTGTTTTGGAAGACATTGACCAACAATTACCAAAAAGGTATCAATTGCTCATGACGACGGGTTGTAAATCAACTTACCGCCCTTAGGTGGTAATAATTATGGAACATGTATCCTAAACATTTATATAAATATCAATAGTAGGTACAATTATTACAATTATATATATTATTCACAAACTTCTAATAAATTTTTTCTCTTTTTTTCTCCACTTGTATGGAATGAATTCCACTACTCAAACTATAAATGTAACATGAATAACTTTCTGAAATCATTAGGAAATAATTTCATGTGAATGACCAAAGTAAGTTTTTGTCATCACCTTTCCGTCGTTCGACACAAATATGTTAGTTTACATTTTAAGCCAATTAAAGATAAAATTTGTGCACGCGAAAAAGAATTAACTTTATAATCATTAGTGAGCTGGAATTATGTTTCAACTAGTATTTGGATGTTTTGTGATACACAATTAGAGATATAATTTTAATGAATAACTCCATTTCCTAATTATAATAAATATTTGCAATTTGCTTTGTACTTTCTGCGATAATTACTGTTTAATCACTTCTCTTTGAAACTGTTTTTAATGTTAAAACCTACTCTAATAATTGTGCACAATAATCAAAATTATTTGAATATACGAGAAACATTGAGGAAGTAACTTATTTTTTTTCTGTTATCTGCGTATAAAAAAAAGTAGGTACCTACAGACAAAAAAGGTACTAAAAATGTCTGCGTGAGTGAATTGAACTCAATAGATAAAAAAAATATTTCAGTTCACAATTCAACAGTATAGCAGTTGGTGAATTTTGGAAAATTATTGAACAGGTATTAAGTAGAAAAGGCTTTGACTTGATAAAGATTCACACTGAAGGATGAAATGAAACTATATACAAGCTACTGTGTTCGCAAAACGCTTCACAAGTTTGATTCAACATTATTTAAAATATAACGAAAATTTCAACAAATTATATTTATTTATTGCATCCTTTATCAACAAAGTACTTCCATTCCTTTTTTTTTCTCCATTTTTCCACCCTCACACTGGTAGTATTGACTCCAGGACAAGAAAAACCCTTCAAGAGAGGAATTTTGTACTAAACAATAAATAAGTAAAATAATGAAACAAAAACCAAGGAAAAATTTCATTTCTTTTTTAAAGAAAATTCCGTTTGGTCACTTTAACAAATATGAAAAAATATAAACAGTCCCACTTGGGTCTCCGTTTCTGGTCCAATTTAATCATCTTCTGCTTGTTCATTTGTATTTCAACTGGTGTGGAAGTCGTGACACCCTGACGGAATAACGGAAGAAGACTCACAACGCAAAATTTTCAGCTGGGCCACTCTGCTTCTGAGCGATTCAATTGGAATATTAACCAGATAGACTTGTCTATTCCACCAAAATGGAATTATCAATCATTCCAATTTTCATATTTGTAAACTGTAAAATTTAAGTTTTAGTATCGACAACCGTTTCAGAATAACCAACTCAGCGATTTTTCTCTGCCTAAAGGTCCACATCAATATTTCATCAGTGTTTAAAAAAAAATTCATTATTCATATATTTAGTTTCATTTTCGATTTGGGAAAAGTTTACTGTTCGTTGGATTAGAGAGGAGTTCCTAGATTTATAAAATTAAAGAAGGTCTTCAACTTCTCGGAAACAACGATTAGGGAAGTTTTATTGAAGATGTTCTAATTAAGGAACCCTTAATAAAACTCCGTTTTTACTTTACTTCAAATTAATTTTTAATTGGCTAAAAGTAATATAAGTGCTTTTTGTATATTTTTCTTTGAAAACAAAACACAATTTGCATAGTAAGTAAGTCTATCAGCTTCAGCATCGTCATGAATATTCTTCGGAATAATTTTGATGATGAAAGATATTTTAAAATCTACTAGCAGTGAGTAATCTGCAATTTTTCCAGCACATAACTAAAAAAAACCTCATCCTTACATTTCATATTTAAATATTTATAGCATTTTGAATATACCTGGACACACTTTTTTCCTCTCTTATATCTGCT
>CAJUYI010000914.1:60270-81961 GCA_910591695.1 Galerucella pusilla | reverse complement strand
AAAAAAATACATCGGCAAATGTAATAAAATACAGGGTGTTCTATTTAAAGTAAGCAACTTATAAATGATTTAAATTGTGCATGTTGGCGGCTAAGTTTAAAACATCCTGTATGAAATATCAATGAGTTGGACATATGGAGTTAACGGGCAAGCCCTTGTTGTTTATTGGTTACAATTTCACGTCACTAGCTTCGATATTAATAGAGATATCGTTATTTAATGTGGACTAGGATTTTTTCAAAATTTTGAAAAAAAAACGAAATATCTCGAAAATACTTCATTTTTGGTATAGGACATTGTTCACAAATTTTATCTAAAATTTCATGTAGAATTCGAAAATAAATAAAAAATATTAGGTTCTATTTAAAATAACAAAGTTGACGTCTATTTCCGGTATAACCGGAAGTGCCACATTCAGGACAACATTATATTTGAACTCAGCGTCATCCAAAACCTACAGCTTCGTAATTTCAGATTTTTAACATAACTGTATCCGCCATTACTTTTAATCAAAACTTGTCGCGCCACACCCTGTATACTTATGTATTTTATATATTAAATGTGAATGTATTATCATGTAAATTTCTATGTAAAATTAGTTATTTTTGACTAAATAAACGATTTATATATGGCAACTAAAGTTTGTTGGCAAAAACCAATAAACTCAAGCTAGAAGTTACAATACAAATTGCACTCTAAAAATTAAATAGGAACTGATTTCTATTTTTACTGAAAAACATTGTATTAATTGAATAGTGTGAAATACCAAGAATTGGAGTTAATGGGAAACTATGCAGCAAATAAAAATACAATTTCTGTTATAAAATAAATCAATATTAAGAAGTAAAAGGTTTGTTTGTAGAACAGTAAGAGGCATGTGCATTTGAAAAAAGCATTTGTAGAAACAATTTGGTAGATTGCACATGCACATTGTAATGTGGATTTGAATACTTTTTCATTGTGAAGAAATAACAAAATAGCAAACCACTTTCTTATTTCCTTCTAAAATGGGAGTGGGAGAATTTGGAATTTTTTTCTATAAACAAACCTAAAACAATAACGTACTAACCTACAATAATAGTGTGAATCTATAACCTAGATTATTTCTATATTTGGATTAAGGTTTTTATGTAGCTGAAATTTTTAAAATTACTGATTTTTATGGTGGTTTTATACTCATGTAAGATGTATCTTGTAACATGCACAACATAAGATGTATGGTACATATATTTGCTACTGTTTATGCTCATATTTAAGAAAATGCCAATTAAAAAAGGTAGAACATGTCGCGGGACACACGGTAGGAACTTTAGTTCCTTTTAAGCGAAATTTATGTAATACATCTGACGTTATAGATAAACAATTTGCATATTATTTGGTGGTTGAGTAGTAAGCACACCAGACTCTCACGCGGTAGACCCGAGTTCGATTCCCCGCGAGGAATTTTTTTTTATTGTTAATTTTATTTTTAAATAATCATTCTGCTTGATATTATAAACGACAACAGGTAGACGTTTGAAATATTTAGCAGAATATTCATTATTATCATTATTATAGATAATGGTACGGTACCCTCCATGAAGGAGTCCGACTGGCAACATCTACTTATAACAGCATCGTATATTTAAAAAAGGAAACCGTAGCATTATACAAATTGGACATTCGTTTACCACAAAATTAGTGGAAACATAAAATTGAATTGTTAAATTTTTAATTTGAAGTTATATTACAGTTTATAGGAATTTTTATTTTCTAGATTTTTTCCTAATTGGGTCGTAGAAAAAATATGCTGCTCGACTCGTGTGGATTGTCCATATAGCACTTGAACGATTGAGCACGCCGCCTACGGCGTCGTGCTCCATCTTCGTCCTCGTGCGATATGGCCATCATATCCACACTAGTTGCACAAACTACAATTTCTTTCAAAATATGCCCTTTTACATTTAAAAACTACCTGCCAAATGTCAAATCAATTTATCCATCCATTTTAAAGTTATCGAATTAAAACATTCAAGTCTTCAAAATTTCAACACCCTGTATTTCGAAAAGTAGCTAGATCCCTTAATCGTGCAAAAAAAAATTATGGAAATAATAGTAAAAATTTATCCGAACAAATTCAAGTAGATCACTAGCACTGCGAATACCAGCTTTGCATAGAATTTCAATATAGCATCGGTGGTTCAGTGGTTAGAATGCTCGCATTGCACGCGGGCGGCCCGGGTTCGAATCCGGGCAGGAGCATATTTATTATTATGAATCGCTGCTTCGTGAACGAGAGAGAGACTAAGGAGACACAAGCACGCAAAAGCAAGGCCTATAACGAAGCAATGTAACATAACGCAGCGTAACGTAACGTAACGCGTAACGGTCAGATCTTTTGCGTCGCGACCCCTGGTCGCTCAAACATAACCTGGCGTAAAGAACTAAAGTTCCAAAAACAGAAAATTATAAGTTTGGATATTTAGGGTGCTTTGCTTATGAGGTATTGTTGTATGTTTTTTTTGCGCTAATTAAACATTATGGATGTTATTGAAGAAGAGAACATAATGATGCTAACTTGAAATACTATGAATGCTTCTCACTTTCTTAAATTAAAATGATGCTAACAATAACATCTAAAACAAACAAATTTTCTAGTGAGAAAATAGTTTTGACACTTGACAATTTAGAGCACATGGTCAGTAGCAGTAGGCATATACATCTTGAGTTAAAAGTTAATTAACTCAAAGGTAATATCGTACGTGTTATATATTAAATCTTAAAATCATAAGTGAGCGTCAATAGATATTGTGGTGATACTGAATATGTTAACCATACATTCAATTTTTTAAATCATATGAAATAAATGTTACATGAGCATAAACCTAATATTACTTGTAGGTAAAATTAAATTTATTGTTGGCTTCTTTTTAATACTATCACCTGCATCTAAATTGGATATTTTTTATTTCCATTATTCTCTGAGGATAATGAATACTTATTGTATAATCTTGTTCATATTAAAATGGATAATAATAATTTTGCAGGAAATCACAACTTGCATATTATCCTAATTATTGTAAATAGTTTCTATACAGTTCTGATTTTAAATGTGTTTTAAATAAAACTATAAACAAAAATATTTCTAATATCTAATATATTCTTTTAAGATTCGTAGATATTCAGTTTTTGAAGATATTGGATCAAACAACATAAAGCAGGTCAATCACAAAGCTTTGAAACTTGGTTCAGAAGAGGATAGGAAATTCCTTAAAGAAATGACATTGTTAAACGCAATTGCTGAAAAAGTAAGTATAAAGTGAAATGGATAAATGTAATAAAATAATAGCCTTTCAGTTCAGAATCAATAGGATGTCAGTATGCTGACAGATAATAGCTATATGATTTGTTTTATCTACATATTGTACATGGTAGATCTTTATATCTTGGTTAAAAGTAGGTTAATTTGTTGTTTTGTCATTTATGGAGTCGCCAATAAGATCGTTACTTTTCCGAAAACCATATATTTTTCAAGAATTTAAAATCTTCGTTGATCGTTGACATAAATGTCAACAGTTTTACAACATTCACAACAAAGATTGACAGGGTCCAAAATCCAATCTTATACTATACAGTTCCACAATAAATTGTAAATGTGTATACATTGTCAAGTATAATTAATAGTAAATATTTTGCTCTCCTAATAGATCTCTCCTAACACGATTATTATTATTATTTATTTATGGGCATACACTAGTAACATTATTGTTAGAAAAATAAAAAGATAAAAAAAACATTTAAATATACTACATAAGTGGCAGTAGTTCCCACCCTGTAAAAATTCAAAATGGAAAAATCGAAAACTAATATTAGTTTTCTTTTTCTCCCGTTTTTGATGGTTACATTTGAAACTTCCTCAAGGAGGGCAAAGATTCAATTATTTCAATGCAGATAAAAGAACCACTATTCCGAGTAGTTATTTTAAATTAAATGTTGTTTTCCCCTACTGCTTTGTTTCAGTTTTCCTTGTCATTCAACTTATTTATAATAGATTTGGATGGTTCACAAAATAAGCAACAAGAAAGAATGGGATCCAGATACCATTATCAGACTTGGAAAGAATGCAATTCAATGGTACCCAGATGACTCAAAAGCGATAGAAGAAACTTGGCCAAGAACCAAGCACTCTAAAAGCTTTGGAAAAACCCCAAGTATCTTTGAAGTAAAATTCAAGCCATGAGAAAGTGTGCACAGTTCAATATTGACAAACGATGTAGGAGGCAAAGGATGACCATAATGCTGAATAGTCAAGCATCCATTAAAGCACTGACTTCTTGTGTAATCAGTTGGTTACCTGTAAACAATAAAAAGTAAATAGAATATTACATGTGCCGTCCAGAGCAATATGGCCGACCTGTCACTGACGTCATTCTGGAATAGTCTATTGAATTCAGAACTTCTATTTGGATGACAAATGATTCATTAATAAATTAATACTCACTCTAAATATGAGGAACTTAATAGTGGATTATAAAATACTCTAATCAGATTTTATACACAAATAATTTAAACAAAAGCACCAGATACTCAACAACTGGAATACGGAATGGAAACAAAAAGCATCTAAACTCCAACAAGTAAAACCTAACATAGGAAAATGGCAGTGCAACACAAATAAACGTCAGCACCAGTTCATCGTCACACGACTCCGCCTCGGACACACCAGGTTAACACACGAATATCTACTGACTCGGGAGCCTATTCCACTTTGTGTCCTATGTGATAAAACTATAACAACATTTTCCACAAATTGTAACAAACTTCTTATTAAAATAATTTGTACATATTTATAAACTCCGCCGCTAATTACCCTAGAGGTAGAAGCGGTTATTGTAAATAAAAAAAAAAAAAAAAAAAAAAAAAAAAAAAAAAAGCACATGGAAAATTGAATTCCTTTTATATAATGAAAATGTCTATATTTAACTTTTGTTGTTTCATATTTGCAAGACTGATGAATTTGTTGGAGAAAAACTTATTTTGGATTTTTATTTTAGATCGAAACCGGAAAAATTACAAAAGATTACGTTCCTGACGTTTTTTGGTTTGAAGTATCTGCTCTTCATGCACTTAAAGACTTATATGGAGAAAACTCAACCCAAGTACTAGAAGCTAAACAACTCCTTAATGAAGCAATTTCGAGATTAAACACTGCTTTTGTCAAATTATATGATGGATATGTTCTCGTTACTGTTATAACTAGCGATGCCAGTCACACAAGAAGGGGTAGGAGTATTCTTGAAACTGTAACATCAACAACAAGTAGTGATGTAAGTTAATCATAAAGATAGTAGGTAGTAATGACTTTAACAAGTTATAAATAAATAACAAAAGATCCAAACCAGCTAAAATAATTTTCTCAATGTATCATTTTTCCAAAAGAGTAAGATACTACGTTTTCAGTAAATCGAAATTTTAAAAAATATATATCTTAATTTACGTATTGGCGAAACTAGTGGTTTGGGTTATACCAACTGGGGATGATACATTTATTTTTATGTCTGTGATTATATCTCTGGTATTTTTTTTCAGAAAACTGAATACAACTTGGCCAGCTACTACAACGCAGATTACCCCGTTATTTTTAACATAATTCTTTGGTTTGGGATAATTATGTTATTTTCCCTCATTGCTATTTGTATGGCTATTGGCAACATGGATCCGGGCCGCGATTCCATCATTTACCGTATGACAAGCACCAGAATGAAGAAAGATAATTAAATGTATTCAGTTTTGTTGTTTCAAAGTTCAGTTAGGAACAAAATAGTTCTGTCATTTAAGTCATTAATTTATAAAATTATAGTTTTTACATTGAATCCGAAAGTTTGCATTAGTTCTTTAACTGAACAATGAAAATCCATTTTCAATGTAAAATTTGTCGTCGATTGTATTGTATTATGTAAGTGAAAACAAACTAAAGCAATTTAAAAGAATATTGATGGACGTAATGATATTCAGACATTCATATAGAAAGGAAATTTTTTTGATTCGTTTTTAGCTGTGTTCCAAATAAATATGAACCATTTAAACATAGACTTATAATATAAAGGAGACCACATTGTTTACATTTCGAGGCGATCAATCATCATTCTATCTTTCAATTTTATCTCTCTCCCTCCAAATTGCGTCGTTGACAAATCTCCATAATTTCGAGAAAGTATTTCGAAATAATTTAAGTATATTTAAAGAACTGGAGAACACTGATTTTATAATGCATATATTGAAAAAAAAACTTCCATAGACCATTCAATTTTGAATTGATTGATCCTTACATTACTAAATAATCAATAAACTTTGCAAATATTCCTAAATTAAAAACGAACAATAAGTACAAAACAGCGCTTTGGCAACACCCCATATGTTTTGGTACTTTATTGAATGACTAATAGTTTACGCGTAGTTTTGCTATGTTGCCGAAGTGATATATCTCTTTTAGTGCTTACTTTACTATTATAAGGTGTTTTTTTAGTACTTATTGTGGAAATTTCACTTTGTTTGGCCAACCATGGTAAATTCTTGTGTTGTTTGTAAGAAAGTGGAACATTTAAACTCAAATTTAACTTTTCATAGGTAGGTGAGGTTATCTTTTTAGTGGCGTGGCGTGGTATAAGTGTTTGTAAATATCAGAGGTGTAGAAGAAGGGTTTTGGTGTCTCTTGGTGTTAATTAAATAAACCACTACCAAATTAGTATACAAAATACATTACCTGAACAATGTAAGACTCATTGTGAAAACCACATAGTATTTGTATTATTGTTGAAATCAAATATGACACCCAAACGAATAGCGGGCAGTCTAACATTCGGACAGGACAGTCTACTAGTACATCATAAGTTATCAAATTTTCATATTTTGTGTGCTTTTTATATATTTTTCATTTGTTCATATTTATATTAAAGTAAGAATATTTATATTGTAAATATCGTTTAAAAGTTGCGAAGTTTGAACTATTCAATCAAAATGTGAATGATTAACCTGATATCTAATGAAATGAATTCAATTTTCTTAAGCACCAGTAGTCACCAAACAAGTAGCTGTGACTACCAATGTTGGTATATGGTTTAGAGTACCTTGTACTAGGTATTATTCTAAAACTGGATGAATAAATACATACCTATAAGTATTTCAATTCATTATTCATTTATATACCCATATCACTCTTTCATTTTGTTATTTTTTCACGTTTTAACTGGTTTATCGATTTGTCTATACAGTTTTTGTGAATTTTGAATGACAATAAAACATTTCTCACTTTCCTTGCCTTATTACATCATGCAATCATAATCCAATAAAAAAACGTAATATATTTAATTATTGTTGGTAGATTTTGAACCGTAGGCCACTGGTGATGAAAATCAACAGCCCAATTACACTGTTGTCATTTTGATCACGCGCCCGACAAGGACTATGCTTTCTTTCTTGCACTTATAGCTTTTTTTAAAACAATAATAGATCGCCTTAAAAAGCATTTTATCAATGAAATATTTTGTCTCTGGTATTTATAAGTCTATGCATTTAAATATATAATATTATACAACATTGATGTTTCAAACTCGTGCAAAAACAGTTCATTTTTTCTTAATACCCTGATTGTTATATTGACGATTTTTTCTTGGTATACACACATATACCTAGTATGGGTACGAGTATGCGAAACCGTACACAGCACCAGAGTCGATTACACTTCGGTTAGTATCACTTCTACTTTATTTTTGTTGTCATCTTTATTCAATTAATATTTATTTCTGTTGTTTTAAGCCGTACATAACTTCAAAAATATTTCGATCTTGTGTTTATTCCACTAGTCCATGGTTTATTCGTTTATTGTTTATGCTGAAAGTGGAGAATGATTTAAACAATGGACCTAAATCTCCTTGTGAATGGACGAGAAATTTCACTATTCCTTGGAATGACAGATTATATGTCAGACCACAGTACAGTCGAGATACCCTATTACTAAACCAAAGTATACCTGGTACAGGCAAGAAAAAATCGTCTATTATGTATTTTGTTATGTACATACATGAAAAAATTATTCATTTACATTATCAGCTTAAAGATAGAGAGGTTGTTTTAAGAAGACACATTCCCTTGTAAATAAAAAAAATCACAAACAATTTTTGAATTTATTTCCTTTAACAAGATGTGTCGATCATAAATGTACTATGCTATTTACAAATTTTATTTACTCCTTGTCAAAACAATATTCGCAACTGATCTAGAGAGAGAGAGACGTATTACTTTCGTATTGGTAGATTGGTTGCACTTGACGCCTAACATTTTTCTCCACCTATATGAAACAGAGTGTATACAGCGTGTCCACGGATGGACTATCCTATAGGTGAAAAAATTTTAAATATTAATTTAGTGAAAAATGTTATTCCTGATAAAAAGTTTTGCTTGTTCTGAAACCCAATAAAATGAAATAAAATTCAAGTTTTTCAAAACCGTCTCATTTTATGGCCGGTTTGATGAAAACCTGGAGTCTTCTTTTTGACATTTCTTCACATATTGGCTAATATCTCGGAAACCTTAAGGTTTGCAAGGTTCTAGACTACGCCATTCGATTCAGAATTGAATTTCCTATAAAAAGAGGAATTTTGAAAATTATTAGAACCTTAAGGTTCCCTAGATATTAGTCAATATGTGAAGAAATGTCAAAAAGTCAGACTCCAGGTTTTCATAAAACTGGCCATAAAATGAGACGGGTTTTGAAAAACTTGAATTTTATCTCATTTTATGGGGTTTCAGAACAAGCAAAACTTTTTATCAAGAATAACATTTTTCACTAAATTTATATTTAAAAATTCTCCACCTATAGGATATTCCATCCGTGGACGTATGAGTAAAAGTTGAGATACACAACCGTACCGTGCCGACCTTGTAGTTTTCTTACTTAGGCTGTGGTGCCAGAGCTCCAGTATCGGCAGATTATTTTCTCGTCCGTATACTGCCGACTACTCTTGTTCGTGTCTAGAGGTCAGAGTGTACCAGTTTTCGACTGATCGCGATTCAATCTGACGGAAATATACAATTCTGTCAGCAATTAATTTCAATTTGCAACAGTAGGTATTTATTGGAAACTAATCCCCAACTAAATGTATTATTATTCAAAAGTACTTCTGGATTAACCCCCATTTATCAAGAGAGAAGTAGGATGAATGTTTAATGTTTTTCATCGGTTTTAAGAACAGCCTGTAGAGTCTTTAAATATTTCAGAATTAAATCTTCATTTTGGTATAGACGTTCGGCAAATATCTACCTTCGTATGTAAAATCTTATCTAAAGGTCTGTTCCAACCGCAGTCAGAAACTGTAAGAAACGATCAGAGAATAACTGGTCACGGCAAACAACGAGTTTACGTTCGCGTAATTCCTATCACTGATTGCGATGGTCGACTATTCTCTGATCGTTTCTGATTGCTGTTGGAACATACCTCTAGTAGGAACAGTGAGCACTTATACATAAAATTCTATATGTCTAGGAGAGCACAAAATACTTCCCCTCCATGAAACGCCCACTACTATAGACTCAAAACACTCTCCGTAAAGGGGAATATGACATTGTCCCTCTGTTCTTATATAGCTTACTCTCTTTCACTGACAGTCATCTAACTCATCCAATATAAATGCAAATACCATCAGCTAAAACCTGATAGTAACAATTAAGATCGTCGAGAACTGACTAGTGTTGTTTTAACTATGTAAACCATTAACAAAAAAAACTATAAAAAGTCGAGTACTGCTCCAAATTACTAGGCCGAGGTAAATAAGATTTCATGAGGTGGCTAGTTGGCCTATTCCACTAAGCCCCTTTCAGATCTATTGTAGTTCTCTGAATTAATATTACAACCTTCCAGCCGCCGAACTGAACCTTCCATAAAATTTGTTGCCGGAGGCTTCTTATCGCATCACATTCACCAGGCAGTCGCATGCTCTGCCGTTTGTTCCCATAGGTGACAGAATCTGCACCTGGTTGCGTCTGTCAACCCCAGACCCCAGTAGCTTTGACAATTTTCTTCTTATGTGAAACGGAGTCTACCTGCCTTTTAATTTCTACAAAGCAGTGGTGAATCGCCGTTACATCCGGTTAGCAAACGCCAGTTATCTATCGAGTGTTGACCATTGAAGTAGGATAGGCGCTCACTATTGGAATAATTTCCAGCAATACCTTTACAAACAAGTTGTCGAATATCTAGCAGAATACCATGCCCCTTCACACAAGGTAGAAATTAAACTCTAATTAAAGCAATATTAAGTTGTTTATTATTTAAAATTCTATAAAAATAAGTTAAATTGTTTTTATAAAATAAGCACCAAAAAATTTATTATATTAAATTCAAGATTATCCCTTTCGCCCCTGTTGGGACGATACGTTCTACCACGTTTTCAAAAATTATCTCGGGACCTCAACAGTCCCATTTTTACATTTAAATATTACGAATCGGTAGTTTTTAAACACACTCCTTTTATATAAACAACACTATAAAAAGCATGACCTAAAATTCTTCCTTGTAAAAATAAAGTGTGCTTACAACAATTACAAGTTTTTGTGAAATGTTGGCTTCTTGTTAAGCTGGTATGTTCTTTGATTTAATCATAATCCCCTCGAATATATAATATATTATTTAATTTAGTTTCAGAAAAAAAATTGGGGGCGAATGGGTTATACATGGAAGAACATTCAAAGTAATAATTATAAGAATATTAAGCAAGCAATTTCCACAAATCGATCATAATTATTCATATGTCAAAATTTTAGGCACATTTTAGATATTATACTAAATTATTCGATACAATTGTTTCACCAAAATATAACTCGATCAATTTAATTTAAGTACTGTTAATATATTATTTTCTATGTACTAGTATCATACAAAATATAGAATTTAAAAAAACACCATAGTTAGTGAAACAAACCAATACATAAATAGATGTCAAATTAAAAATTGTTTTGATAAACAAACTCCCCATCTACAATAATATTTCATGATATAAGTAATGTTTTATTTTGTAAATGAACAAGTTTGCGAAACTAGCGATGCCAGTGGAGTATTTTCATGGACAAAATAAAAAACTTATTTCCAACTATTGTTTTATAATTTTTTTTGTTTAACTGTTCCATTTTAATATCAAAGTTTTATAATTTCCCCATATTTCGTATAGTAACTAATAGGAAATATTTATATTATCTCAAAGAGTAGATGCTAGTTTTCGCCACCATGAGCGCTAGTGTCTAATTGGCAAAGTCACGGTGATTTTATATTATTCCACTGGCACTGTCATTTTTTATTTATCGAATCATACAGTAGCACCGTCACGACACGAGTATGAATATTAGAACAAAAGTCGCAGGCGAGTGTAATGTCATTAAATGCTAGTTGCATACACTATTTTTTCTGTAACCTTATTTCAATTTTATCATTTGATATGCATTTTAAAAACGAGTAAACTTCAGACAACTGAACTTATTTAATTAATTCAAGATTTGTCATAGCATTATAGGATATTGACAGAATATTGAAATATGGCATTCCGATATAAATTTGAAATTTAATGAAAAATCGGTATCATAATGGATATCTTTAAAATAGTTCCTGCATATCTAATGATAAAATTAAATCATGGTAGCAGAAAAAAAATATCATGAACTTTTATTAAATTGTCATAATAAATGACATGCAAGACATCAGATATTATACTTATTAGGAAACTAGTAAGCTACAATATATTTAGAAGGCACACGATCTCACTACAATAATTAACACTATTTATTTTGGTGCGTGTTCGCGCTTGTGCATGTTACGGTCATCGTGGATTTCTATTTTACGTTCAAATGACTTGTGAATTTTTTTTATCTTTGGAATTTTATAGCCCATTTTTTAATTAACCTATCGGGATAAGCGATAATTATTTTCAAAGGAAATTCAACGCTCTAAAAAAATGCCTCTCAGGGCTACTTCATAAGTTCACTCCTGTAATAGTTATTCGAGATTAAAATTCAACATGTAATCAATTTGAACGTTTTTAAAAATTCCTCTTAAATATTTTATAAGTAATTATTTTTATTTCAATAAATAAAAAATATCGGTTCCCAAATTGTCGTCTCTTAACCCTTTCACTGCTGAATTCTTAAAAATAAGTCGTGCCACCAGTGCGCAATTATTTAGCGCTTGCGAATAAATCCGTCTTGAGCAGCACGTGGACAAAAAACCATATTTTCAAACTCGGTAATTCGTCACCAAACTGCTCCAAACGTATATATCCGCAAACGCTATAAAAACTTAAAAATAATAATAATAATAATAATAAATGAAGTTATTGCTGTGTTATAAAAATACAATACAAGCAAAGGCGACGTTCGCTATTAGATGATGTTCTCATACGAGAAGCACCAGCTAAGTAGCGCTCTTCCACGCAACCGCAAATCGACATATAACATTTATTATACTTATATTGTAAATATAAACATTATAAAGCATTTATCAGAAAACTAAATTTTGTTTACAGTGTGTTACCGCTTGAAGCAGGGTACTATGTATAATGGAACATAACACCTGAACATCGAACATAGTATGAAATCCACTTATTTTTGTGTCCGAGAACTCTTAAGCGTCTTCTTGTTGTGTACTCCCCCACAGTCCGAGAACTCCCTAGAGCGACACTCGAGCGACGCTCAAATTACACCAGTCCCGACTCGGTTAGAAATCGCACTTGTCAGTTTGGTTTGAATATTTTGTGGTTAGAATTTAGATTGGCATGTATGACTATGAATGTTTATTAAATTTTTAATTTAAAAATAAATTAATTTCCTTCTATTCAAATTTAAATTATTATTAAGCTTATTTGTGGTAGAGGAGCCTGAAAAGTTTTTAAAATTTTTCTGTTTAAAACTCTTGGCAACAGATTCATTAATGTTAGACTTAGGCTAGTTATAAATATTCTAAAATTCATCTGAAACTCCTTAAAAGTACTTATAGCTGGGAATAGCTCCTTCAAAGTAATCTTTACACCTTGGATGTGTTCTTTTCCGCGGTTTCCACTTCGACTCAATTTGGGATATTAAAGAGATTTCTATTTGATTTTCCGACTCGCTTTTTGAGTCGGAATGTACATATCCCTTCAAGCAACTGTTTTCCCAATATAAGCGCAATCAATGCGACACGTTTTTTATCCATATTATCTACTCTACATTTAAAATCGAAAAACTTAAAAGTCGAACAATAATATTTAAAAAAGTATGGTTATAGTTAACAACCAAAAGAAGGTAAATCCGTTCGAGAACTCATTCGATGGAGCGTCGCACTACGATCGCCCTTTACCCCCACCAATCAAGTGCAAAATTTCAACCAGTGTGACGTTCTCGAACTCACCCCAGTGCTCAAGACGTGTGAAATGAAGTCACGTGATTTGGTCTTTATTAGTAGAATCGTTGTCTGATATTTGTTGTAAGCGTCATATGATAGCGGAAATAATCGCACATAACATTAAAATAAATGCTTGCGTATATAAAAGTCTCGCGCACTGAGGGCACGAAAAAAATTTGCAAGTATATCAGACTTGAGCAGCGAAAGGTTTAAAGCAGAAACTTGCGATGAGAGAACTTACAAATATTTATGCATTAAACTGTTTTATGTTTTTTTACGTATACTCTATATAGGAAGTCAAACCGAAGCAAAACATAATAAGGTTTCTATAGTCAAAGGTACCAATAAAATATCCATTTTTTAAAGTACACAAATTATTTCAGAGAATGTACAAAAATATATCGAAAATATCGTACAAACTATCAGAAAAAGAAAATATAGACGGGTTCCAAACCAGAATAAAAGTACCAATGCCACAGCTTAAGAAATGTCATTGGAGTAAGGATCGTTTCTCTATGTAGCAATGTCGAAAAGCAGCTAGAAGATCACTTCTGGGCAGCAGTATAGAATATACAAGTTTAGTTTTGGTTGAGACCACAAATCACGTTGGCACTATTATAAAATGAAAGAAAATCAAAGCAACGTTGAAAAAAGTACTAAATGAAAACCAAATAGACTCAAGAATAAAAAAATAACTATTAAGAACCGCGTGTGATGTGGAAAGAATGCTTTGCTTATTCCCAACGCAACCGCCAAAATAATTTGACGTCACATGGACTTGCCCTATGTTTTTCAGAATGTAGTTTCGCTGGGTAATGAGTCCTAATTTCATATTACTCGAAAATATTTTCAAGAGATTAAAGCATATAGCTTGATATAATATGTTCTTGGGGAAGCACTAATTAATATTTATAGTTCATATATTTACATAGTGCATAGTTATTGAAAACATAAATTAATATGTGCAAACTGGTTGAACATTTAGGACAGCGGCGCATCTCCAAAATAGCACATAGAAAATCAAGATAACCGACCACGAAGAGGTGCCACCCGCAAAAAGATTTGGTAGAATCCTAGAATAACATTTTTTTAAATTATGAATTTTCGAAAAAATCACGTTCATTTTTGCTAAAAATATATAATAAGTGTTTATCTATTTGTAATCTTTTTGCGATTTTACAATTTTTTTATTGATAACAAATTACTGACACAAAAAAGTGACTGAGATTTTTTTGTTTGCAGTAGCTCAATGAATGATGAATGCAAAAGGTTCCATCCTGGCGTGGTCGATTACCTCGATTTTCTGTGAATTATTTTAGAGGTGCACTGCTGACCTAATTACCACTAAAATCGAATAAAGCCCTCTACAAAACACTCTTTATATAATTTTAAAACAAAACCTAAACTTAATGATTGTACTATACACAATTCTTTCAGTCTCAAGCTTATGAGACTGATTATAATGTAACTAAAAAAAGGATTAGACAGGGAACTATGTTTTAGGGTGCATATGCATATTAAAAATTTTATTATTCAATAAATAATAAATGTAAACACCAACAAAATCAAGTCTGGCATTGTTAGAATAAGCTTTCATTTTTTTTGTCAAGTTTATTCAGACAGTAAGGGCGAGTTGTATCAAACACTTAAACTCGGTTTAATGATAACGGATGTTTAGACTGTGGCTGATTGATGTATTTATTATCAACAATTACATCAGTCATCATTAAACCGAGTTTAGGTGATTGATAGAATTCGCCCTATGGATTATCATATTTACCAATAAATTATTATGAAGAATCATCTTTTTGTTAATGCTAATTTCTAAATATGGTTATACAGATTCGGCAGATATTTATCTTCCATATATAGAATCTCATATAGGAGCAATAGTGAGCACTATAAATTAAATTATATATGTGTAAAAGAGAACAGCATACTCCCCCACGAAACGCCCACTTTTCTAGAAATTGTCTCTTTGTTATTCTATAGCTTCCTCTCTTCCACTCACAGAGGGGCTATACGAATCATAATTATTTGCGACGCCTGTAATATGTTGTTTCAACATTTAATTGTTTTAAATACAATTAAAAAATAATAATATTACGTTTGAATACATGAAGTCCACTATCAAAATCCGAAAAGTCGTTTTCAACATTTTGTTACCAGGATTTTTAATTTGGCTATATTGTTAACTTTTTAAATTGTAAAAAATCATCAGGATGGTGGGGACTCCGTCACATTTTTACCTAACAGATAAGGAAAGGGGATGAAAAAATAGTAACATGAGGAATTAATTCCGTCAAGTTATTGTTATTGACAATCATTATAAGAAGAAAGTCAAAATAAACATCATTCGAAGAATGATACCAATCAAGTGTTCGACTATAATAAGCATTATCTCCTTAGTCTAACGTGCCTTCTATCAGGTCACTATCCTCTGAATCTTCATATACTGCCGGAAGATCCGACGTGCCGTCTTTGTCTGGAAGATGATGAAACTATAGAACATATGCTTTTAGCTTGCCCCTTCGCGTTCCGAATCAGGTTTGACGGGTCCTCTCTCTCGCCCTAAGACCGGCACCACCATTTATGAAAGGAACTAAGAACTTAAGAAGCTGATTTTGTTTGGTGAAATAGTGATAGTTGTCAGCCAAAATACACTCTGGTCTTGCCTGAAGCCTATTTATATTCTGAAATTAGATATCTATAATATCCGTATTTTAAAACAATCTCACGAGATCTCCTAAGATTAGTAACGGAATCCCAGGTAGTGGTAATCAAATTTTACAATAACAACGGATTAAAAGATGTTGATCTTAAACTATAACAATTTCTTATTTCCTGTTAATAATTTACATTCATTAATTGACCTGGAAAATAAAGAACAAATATAAAACATTTTTAATTCACTAATGTACTACTATTATAATATGGCAGCAATAAACTTATTTCATAAAAGTTAATAACTAAGATAAAAAGAATTCTTACAAACTAGTATCCAGTATCACTGGTTGTTAGTTTCTTTGTAACAAACGACTTATTTTCCAACTTATGATTTTATGTAGTTTGGAAGGTCTAAAATACATAAAACATAAGTCTGGCAACGCCTATTTGTAAATTGAATTTTTCAAGTATCCCCAATAAAAATAATCCGATGGACGTGGAGGCCATTAAGCTCCAGCTTGCTAAAATCATATTTGATTAAAATTGGCTCTAAACAAGTTTCTCAGTGTAGGTAAAATTTCATTCATCAAGTAGAAGCTCATATTTATTTGACGTTAAATTTCCTTCGATGAATAATGGCCTAATTAACAAAATCATAGCATTCTACATTTAAACATTTAAATTTCTTCAAATCTACATATTTTGCACTGTTTCATGTATTTAAGACCTTCTATTACAGGGTGATGAATTTGAAAAACCAAAGTTACTAATAATATAAAAGAAACAGCAAATCTGGCAATATTGCAAATATCAAATCTGGAATCTACGTATCCCAAAATAAATGTACCCCAAATATTTTACAATTAGGAACAGCAATTTACGAGATAATTGGCCGTTTCCAGACTTTTGGGTCACTCTGTAAATAATCTGTTAACAGTTGTTGGGATATTTATCCACTTAAAAAAGTATTGGCGGGTTCAAGAATTAACTGATAATATTTAGGGTAATTACCACTAAAAAATCTCACCTAGGCCAGACACTAGTCGTTTTACATAAATATATAAACAGTCCAGTTTCACTTTCACAATCAAATAATTTGATTTTTCAATTTCTTTTTTTTTAAGTTCCATTGAAAAAGTAACTGACTTTTCCCACTGAAATATTCAAGGCATTAAAATCAATTAGCAAAATTATTATTTAAAATATAAAAGAGCTAACAACATATTTGTAATAGAAAAGGAATATTTATTAGGAAGCATCTTTGGGGAAGCTCGCAACTGGAAATCCATGGTTTCATTACTTTCTCTAGAGCTGTTCAAGATCTAAACATTGACTTATAAATATATTTAGTACGTTTAGAAGAGTTAACTTAGATCTTTATCCAAGAAAATTTTTGTTTTTTTCAATATATTTATAGCAGTTATTTTAGCAAAATACTTTATGTTATTTTACACCACTTAATTAAAATTACTAATTAATTCAAATCATGTCGAATATGCTGAATGTTTTACTTTTAAGGTGGTACAGAGGTACCTGGTTTCCTTGGAGTAGCCTCGTGTTGTCGCCTCAAACGTTTGCGCAGTTCGTTAGGGAATTTTTCATAGCATCTCTTACAAACAGGTTTCAAATCGTACTCGTAAAACTTCGTTTTTTGATTCATTTTCTGGTCACAAACGGAACAAGCGAAATGGTGAACACACCATGCTTTGTTCATAGCCGTAAACACTAAAATAGAAACAAAAATTATTTAAATTTAAAAAACAACGAATAAAACCAAATCTACTACATGAAATATTGATAAAGACGTTTCGTCAGGAAAATTTTTTTTTGATTATTCAAAAACATAAATTCCTGCATCAACTAGGATGACATACACAATACGTCAATAGGTGGTTCAAATTTGGTGATATGTATTAATGTCTTTAAGAAATTGGAGTAGTTCCGGTAATTCTGTTCTTGGTTTTAAATATAGTGGGCATTATGAAGTGACCTAATGGCCTAATAGCACATTCTACTTGACGCATTACTTTCGTCTTGGGATGTTACAAAAAAGAAATATTTTAAAATTAGGAGAAATATTAAACTCCGGATACTATCTCGACGGACTACCTATACATAAAATGAACAAAATAATAAGGCCATTGCAATAGAAAAATAGGTAACACAAGTTTATAGATCATTGTAAATAAGGACACAAAAGTATATTAATAATATGCATAAGTATATTTAAAATAAACCAGTTGACAAGTTCCAAATTGAACTAGATAAAAATAAACAGTAAGATTGATTTTATCGATTATACATTAACTGTTGTTAGATTACTTGGGAAAGACATTTTCAAGATTGTTTAGATACTATTAACGACTGGATGTCAAATGTCTCACTACACTTCAATAATAAAAAATATATGAATACTCTAAATTGATAATTGTTTCATTTTAAATAAAAATATGAGTAAGTAAGTAAAGTAAGGGTAGAAACATAAATTCAATAACATTTTCAGTTTGTTTGAGTAATATATTATATATACAGATTACTTACCATCTCCAGCAATGACTTGATTACAAACGAAACAGAGATTTCCAAATAATTGGTGATAATGTGTTTCGCAATATGCCAAACCTTTCTTCTCATAATGACGATGGCCAAAGAACGGCTTTTCGCACTTAGCACAAGCAAAATGCTGTAAAAATATGAAATTAAAATTATAACTGTTTAACAAATTATTGTAATCAAAAACAGTTGCACCCTTTAGTAATTAAACAGACTAACCGAAAACACGCCGAGATGGGGAGAATGACGCCTTATGCCGGCGATTCTGATGCTATAGTCTGTACGATCCCAAGAAAAACCGCATGTAAACAAAGCCCACGCGTGATCTATTCTAAATCGGCTGCGTATTGGACGACTCGCTTTGATATGAATCAGTATACATACTCGTGAATTAAAGAACAAACTAAAAAAAATTCCTTGCCAAAATTCATTCTTTCCATCCATACATCCTCACAAACTTTCACCTTTATAAGTAAGCCAAATACATGACTTGCCCGGGCGTCAAATACCTGACTCTCCCGGGGCGTCAAATACATGACTCGCCTAGATGTTTAAGTCCGGCCCTGCGCACAATCCTATTAATTGATATCGATTCACAATCATTCAATAAACTTCAGACTGTGTTCAATTTATATTTAAAAATAATATCCCGAAGTTAACCTTGAAGGAAACTATATCTATAAAAAGTGACCAGGAACTGCTAATTACCAAAAATTCGGGAACCAGTAGATGAGTTCAAAATTATAGCACGATTTCAGGTAAGAAACCCTAGAACCGCAATAAACCAAAGGCGGGTATTGGAATTTAGACAGGATAAAATGAATCAATTGTATCTTTGCAAGTCTGCAAAAGCGAATAAATATAAGTATAAGTAGGATATTTAAGCGTGGGAACCTAAAACCTAAACATAAAATACCAGCTACTTATACTAGAAAATAGTATTCTTCTAGGCTCCGCCCAATTGCATCTTGCACCTTGATTGTATGACAACTTACTTGATTTAATGAGCAGAGACCACGAGAATGGTACTTTCTAATATAAAAAGAAGTCGTTTTCATTTAATGCTTTATTTTGAAAATGTATATAATAAATACTTGAATAATTTAGGATCTTATTCTTACCCAACTACACTGCACTGCCACGGCAAATTTATCACTTCTAAATATATTTGAATGGTAATGATATTAGGGTTCTATTGTCCTCGCTACCTGCGGATCACTATACAGGAAGAATCTAGCGAAAGTTGCTAACTGAACACTTATTTACATGAAGAAGTGCTCACAATTCTGTTCAATTCTTTGAATCATCCTAAAGTGTTTCATACGCGTTTTTGAATTTATAATAAGCTCTTCAGCTATCAATATGATAAAAATATAATATAGGAGTTCAAATACATTTTTGTAATACGAGCCTTCGTTTCGGAGTTTCTAAATAAAAGCTTATGTTTATACAGTGTGGATACATACTTTGGGAAAGACGGAAGTGGAAATTTGTGAATTACTGCTATTTTATCATTAATAGCGAATTAATTTCACAAAAAATTTTTCCACAAATTAAATAACTTCATTAATGTGGAATTCTTTAGAAACAGTTAGTTTCATTAAAAAATAATAATATGAGTACATTCCACAAAGTAAGGATCCATGGAGTAAATTTAAATAACTTCTCCTTACCTCAACATGCCAATGTTTTCCAAGAGCCGTAACTACACGTTCCTCAATAGGTCTCCTACAAGCACCGCAAATAGGTATACCCATTTTATCATGACATCTCAAACAATAGAGTTCATTCATTTCGTTTTTAGCAAAACCAGAACGATTTCTGACCTGAAAGAGTCGATTTATAGTACCTTTATAAAACTTGAAATAAGTAAAAACAAACCTCTCTAGCACTACTGTCTAGTTCCACACCACATGCAGAACAATTGAAATGATAAGCATGGTATACCTCTCCTCTAAACTTCAAGGGCTGATCGTCAATCATTGCACTAAAAAACATTATAATGTGTATAAAAGAAACAATTACTGAATCATACATATTATGTTTATACAGAGTGATTATTTTTGTTAATTTTTTGGGAATTCAAACCACAATCTATTTTATAAAAAAATTTATAAAAAATATTGTGGTTTGATTTCCCAAAAAAATTACAAAAACAATAATTAATACACAACAAGGAGCATGCAGAAAATATACAGAGTGAGTCTTAAGTACGGAATGCCTCAATTATCTATGAGACAGAACTCACGATTTGAGTGTGCAAGGATATTGTGATGTGGCCGATATTGTGGTAGTGGTAGTATTTACATTGTTGTCAGAGCTTTTCTTTTTTCGGAATAATAATTTCAAATTCATCAACCTATATATTTTTTGCCTTTTGAAATTCTTGAGAAATACTGATTATTTTTCATGTAATGTTCCCTTTGCGTGAATCCCACACCCAATATACACAAGAACTGAATGATAGTCGACAAAATAATTGGTCTTTTTTTCATTTAAGGAAACATGAATTGGCTCGGTTATTTCCAAATAAGTATTTTCATTACATTTTAAGGGGAATCTATCGGCAGCGATTTGACAAAATATCGGAGTATTTTTGGCAAAGAATTTTGAGGTAATGGATGTATTGAAAATTAAGAAAAAAATATATCATGTAGATTAATGTTGAACTTAGAGTTCTCATTGAATAAAAACTTTGAAATGCTAACCAAATTTTGTTGAAAAAAATATGAAAAGTACACATATTAAGCAAAGTTTAAGCCCTTGTAAAGAATTAAATATGGATTGAATGAAAAAACTAATGTATAAGGGGTCTAATTTGAAGCTTTATGAATACTATATAAAAATCTCAGAATCCTCAAATTACTTATGACCGTACAATTCCTTATTGAAATTCGGTTGCTACCACTAAAATATCGGATAAAAATGGACCTCTTGGCTACCTACATGTTGCAGAGCTTTCATATTTCTAATAAAATTTTCGTTATGTGAACTTAAACGTGAGGACGTAGGGAAACAAAAAAATATACAAAGCATAATTTGTGCAAGGTCGCATTTGGTAGATGCCTC
>CAJUYI010000914.1:39637-60260 GCA_910591695.1 Galerucella pusilla | reverse complement strand
ATCTGATTATTTGAAAATTTCACACAATAACAATATCCCACACGACAATATTTGGCTTCAACAAGAAGGTGCGTGTGTGAGGCAATACCTAAGTAATGTGTTTCCTAGAAGATGGATTGGAAGGCGTGGTTTTATCGAATGGCCCCCCGGGATCTCCCGACATGAATCATTTAGACTATTTCCTATGGGAACACTTAAAAAACATCGTTTATAAAATAAAACCTACCTATATTCAGGAGTTGAAAGATAGGATTACCACAGAGATAAGAAGAATTAAGCAGTCAGGTATGTTGCAAAATGTATTGCAAAGTTTTAATAATCGCATAGCTTGTTGTGAATGGACAATATTTTGAGCATCTGCTGTAATCGCCTTACTGTAGGTTTTCTAAAATTCCTTATTTTGCTACTAATCAAATGTGGATATACCTCTAACATGAACAAATAAGATTTGTCTTCAGTTGCTGTAGATTTTATGCGCCATGATTTGGAAAAATCTTTACTTTTTTTTTACTAATTTACTGACAATAGACCTGTAATTCTATTAGGATATTACTTATTCAAAATTAACGAGTTTATTAAATAATAGCCATCTAAATGTATTATTTTAATTTTGGCGAAAATAATGTAAATATAGTTATAGCTCTGTAATTATGACATTTAGGTACAGGGAAAATTACATGATAAGGAATCAGTATTTCTTAAGAATTTTAAAAGGCAAAAAATATAAAGAGTATAAATATAAAGAGTGATCCATTCGAAATAACAAAGTTCAGTAATATTCCGGAAAAAGGAGATATCTGACAACAATGTAAATACCACCATATCGGCCATATCACAAGATAATTGCACACCAAAATCTATCAGAATCGTGCGATCCGTTTCGGAAATAATTGAGGCGTTCCATAATTAAAATTCACCGTGTATGTAGAACTTAGTTATCTGGCGAGTTGACTGTGACATTTTTATTACGTTCAACGTTTCAACCAAAGTTTGATGATTATTTAAGAATAATACATTTATGGGAACATAATAAACAAATGATACTCTTAAATATCTCAATAGTGTTGAAGGAATAGTTTCACGAAACGTGTTTGAAAACTCACTTCACACAAAGTAACTACTGAATTTCAGATTATGAAAATATGCTTTGGACAGTGAAAATAGTGACAGTATAATACAAAAACTTACTGGCACTTATGGCAAATATATTTTCCCAATCCTCTAGCCTTAACTTTTATATTACAATCATGACACAATGCTCTACCTCCATTTTTTATGAAACCGGTATCAGCTAGTTCTTTAGAGCACATTTCGCATCTGAAACACGCTGGATGCCAACTGGAATTCATTGCTTTGATAACCTAAAAAATAAATTAATTAAATAGCATATAAATCAAGTACGTCCTGTAGGAAGTGTTAAAGTAGAAATCAACCCCTCGAATATACCCTTCAACAGTTTAACCTGAGCTGTTCTAAGAACTGAGTTTGTGCGATCTGATGGTGTAGATAGACTTACCCCTTGTGAAGATTGAGCTTAAGGGGAATATAACTTCAGTTATAGATGGTACAATAGAAACTATTGTCGCCGAGCACGGTTCTGACAGACCACTCACAGATACCAAAAACATTATTTACAAGCATTAATGGGGCGTTGCAGTAATCGCAATATCAAAGAATGATTGTGGTGTAATATGAAATAAACATTTCGACAAGTTTACCCACCCTTCCGATTATGAATTCTCCACATTTGTTACAGCATGGAGCAAAAAGAACTTGAAAATCGTGTTCGCAGTATTTTCGGCCGTCAAATTCGTAAAACACTCCATCTCTGAATTCACGAAAGCATTGTGCACATCTAAAAAGTATATAATTATATTAAAGTAAATTGCACGCCAGTAACGATAGCCGTTTTTTTCAACCTCGCACTACATTTCCGATCCAATTTTTTCTTTTTAAAAGGTTTAGGAGCACTGAGTATAAAATCACAAAGTGCTGACAGATTGCGGTGGAGTTTCAGGCGCCATCTTTAAAAAACGATTTTGGTCGATATTTTGGAACTTTGTACTTTAGGGCAAATTCATTCAGCCCATTATTGTAGAGAATAAAATTTCGCATCTTTTGTTTCCCGTAATTGTTTTTTGTAAAACTCACCGTTCACTAATTATGGCCCATTTAATTAACCAGTTCTTCTATCTCGGCCGATAACTCTCAAAAGATTGGATTAATCAATAAATTGCATCTATCCTTTTTAAACATCCATTTATACTCTACAACGTTTGTTAAGTACATAAACAATCAGGATATTTTTTCATCAATTTGTACCATTATACTCTATACACCTTAAAATTTTCGACCTTACGCCCGGTGGTCCAGCATTGAACGTCCTATAGCTCAAAAAGTATAGACATTAGAAAAATTTGTAAAGAATGAATGTATCTTTGAAAATTAACAGATGCATTTTATTGATTAATCCAATATTTCAAGAGTTATCGGCCGAGATACAAGAACCAGTTAATTAAATGAGCCATAAATCGTATACGATAAGTTTAACAAAAAAATTTACAAGATACAAAAGATGCGAAATTTTATTGTCTACAATAATGCTCTAAATGACTCTTGCCCTAAGTGTGAAGTTCTTGAGACATCCGCCAAAAACGTTTTTTTCGAGATAGCGCCTGAAGCTCTACCGGATCAGCATTTTGTGATTTTATACAGAGTTTTATACCAAAGATTACAGAATTTCTGTAATCTATGTTTATACTCAGTAAGTGTTCCAAAACCTTATAAAAATAAAAAATTGGATCGGAAATTTAGTGCGAGAGGTTAAATTCTATATTTACTGCCCTATTGTTAAAACAGGTATTTTTCAAAATGCTTACACAAAACAATGCTGATGCCATAATTGTCCAGTGGAGTTGACAATTTTTTCTTCAGGTTCAAAGCCGTCTCCACATTTAGAACATACCATATTCTCCCTCGACATATTCGTAAGTCTGTAAAAATAACAAACAATCAAATTATTGATGATACTATTTTCTTTTTCAATTACAAAAATTAACCACAACCAAAATAAAACATAGTTTATCAATATAAAGTAGTGTCTATATTTCGGAGAAGAAAAACCGAGGGTAGAGGGATACGCAAGGGAGGCGGTATTCATGGTAATAGGTCTAATAAAAATAATAAAGCTAAATATGGAGCTCTAAATATAGAGAGGAAATAGATCTGCTAAGGTCGCAGTGGGATGGGACAAAGAGCCACTTCAATTCTAATCTAATCTAATTTTTCAAATATTTCCTTAACATTTGTATAATTTTCTTTTCATGTCTATTTTGCTTATGGAGAATGTTAAAATTCTAGAGTTACGGACTATACTTTGAAATATATATAGTTATGTAATAATAGATCTGTTTACATACACATACAAGTGAAGCTAATATACCTAATTGATTTTACTTTTGTGATTCAAATTCATAGCTTCGCTTAGTAGTTTAGTATAGAGGAGCTTTAACCAACTATACCACGGTGCCAGCTATCGGTTGCCGTTAGCAATATCGAGCAAAAAAATCACGTTTGTTAAATATCTATTTTATTCTGTTTTTAGTATTTGTTGTTATAGGGACAACAGAAATAAATCATCTTGGCAAATTTCAACTGTTTAACTATAACGGTTCATAATCTACAGCCTGGTGACAGGCGGTCGGACTGCAAAGTCTTAGTAACCCTCTGGGTACGGAACACTAATGAAAAAAAAGATTCAATCAGTTTTTTATGTTTTATTTTTAGCTATTCAACAGTTCGTGGAGAAATATAAACACGAGAACATAGTTGACATTGATGAGTGCGAAGAGATGATCTGCAGGAATGTTACTTTCTGCTCCTGTGTGGAAAGTATTTCGCACGCTTATTGAAATAAGCCACTTTCCGTGGAACTGCAAAGTGCGATATACGATGTGGTTGTAGGAAATAAAATATTAACCAACTAGAGTTGTAAGTAACCCATTACGCACGAAGTGAAAAAGCACGTTGCCCAGCAGCGGCAACTATACTTTTTCTACGCCCATCTATTTTCTTCTATGAAATAACACTTATTTTTTGTAAAATGGTACAATGTGTTGCCGACTTTTAGGGGCATGATTTACATTAATCAACGATTTCTCTGTTGTCAACACAACGCACATCTTATACATTATATTTATATTGACAGTTACCTGTGGTGTAGGCAACCAAACATACATTTCAGTGACATTATTTATTTTTTACAATGTTAAATAAATATTTTCATTTTTTAAATATTGAGAAAAACAAATCGAATTTATAGTCAACGGAAAAGCTTTGTAACTAACACGAGTATTAAAAGAGTAATTAACAATCTCGAACATTACCGTTATAGTTATTTAACCAACAAGTGTATTAATGAGGGCCATTAACAATCGAGATAATTTAACGCACGAGCAGAGCGAGTGCGTTAATGTTTGAGATTGTTAATTGCCCTTTTAATACTCGTGTTAGTTACAAAGCTTTTCCGTCGACTGTATCAGTTGTATTCGTTTTTCTCAATATTTAAAAACTAAAAATATTTATTTGTTTCATACGTCAAAAAGTAGAATGTATGTTTGGTTGCCTACACCACAGGTACCTAACTGTCAATATAAATATAATGTATAAGATGTGCGTTGGGTTGCCTGCAGAAAATCGTTGAGTAATGTAGGTAAATCATGCATTAATGGGTATCATTAATGTTTGATTTTGTCTAATTTTGAGAACGTTAATAACATAATGATAATACACGGTCGACGGAAAAATTATTAAATGGCCCTCATTAATACACTTGTTGGTTAAATAACTATTACAAGGAATGTCGACAGTGATTTTTGATGTTTACGAACATGGGCGTAGAAAAATATAATTTCGTGTTGATATAAGTAGAAGATTGTAATCATAATAATTCTTATTAGTTGTTATTATTATAAAGTTTGACATAATAAAACAGGTGGACCTAATTTTTTATAATTAAAGTGTTATAAGAGCTGGTACAAAAAATATTTAAATGAAAACGTTTAAATAACAATATTCCACTAATTGTAGTTTAATAAATCTCGCAAGAAATTGTTTAAAACAAATTTATTTTACAGTTGTAATCCATGTATGTCCACAATTGTTTTTTTTTTATTATTATATAATTGCAGGTACCTACAAAATGTCTAAATAAAATCCCTCCTATTTTGTTGAAGGAAATTGAATTTAAAAAAATCCAAGTACTACGCTCAATGGTAAAAATGTCTAGAGGGTGGGGACGCGTGATAATGTTTTAAACTAATTAGAGCAAACTGAGTAATTATATGAGTAAATAGTGAGTAACTAGATAATTATTAATTATGAGTTAAATAAAAGTTTAAGTGAAGGTTACAATAAGTTACCTTTTTGGCTTTTCCAAAACAAATAATTTATTCGAAGGCACTCGCGGACTGCTAGGTCCCAATGAAATATCATCGTAACTGTCATATTTGTGATACGATGAATTTAATTCTTCTCTAGAATTGGCTCTTCTTTGTAACAATGAACTTTGAGAAATTGCTCCAATATTTGGAATTATTGGCGAATGATCTTTCAAATTTTTCATTTCAATCACTTCGTTTC
Source organism: Galerucella pusilla (assembly GCA_910591695.1). Lineage (NCBI taxonomy): Eukaryota > Metazoa > Arthropoda > Insecta > Coleoptera > Chrysomelidae > Galerucella > Galerucella pusilla. The sequence continues at coordinate 54,620 of CAJUYI010000914.1, read as the reverse complement.
ACTCATAACAACCGTAAAACTACTTTAATTCGCACCGTTGTACTTTGCTATTAAAATCCTTATCTCAAAACTCAAACAGTATTTTTTTTATCTTGTTTACCTAAGTATTATTTCGATGGTATTCCAATTTTATTAATTGAACAGTGGTATGTGTACGGTTTAAGTCACGATTTCTCTTTATTAAAAATTATGCGATCATCATACGGAAAAAGGTCGACTGGTAATGAATTTGCATCAACTATGTTTTTGTTTTGTTGTTAAAATTGTAGAATAACGATGGAACAACGTACCTATTGGTTAAATTAAAACTTTCAATTAATATTTCCTCTACGAACGAAGGTACGTATTTTTGTTTATTTTTATAACGAAACGTAAGGTTTTACGTAACGGCTATTGAATTTTGTTGTTTAATTTAGTTTAAGTGCCAAGTAGTTAAGTTACTAATTGAATTTTGGTTTATGTTCGAAGGGTCAACGTATATTTAGGTACACTGTTAATGACAATAAAAATTAATTTTCATACGAATTCACTAGAAGTTGGTCAAAAGTTAGGTCATTGTATATGCATGAAATTTTTACATCGTCACGACATAGTGAACTATAAAAACTTATTCTCGTTAAATTAAAAAGAAACATAAACCGAGATTCGGGGCACAGAATACAACAGCAAACAAGGAGCGAAGCAGTCAATCCAATTTTGTATACGCATGTTTGAAGAGCGCCATTTTTATAATAAGATACACTGTCATACTTCACTTCGTCGATAATATTCTGAAGTTTAAGAAAAGTATACACCAACTAACAAAAATGTATGACCTTGAGAAACAGAAATATTAATAAAAATACACTGAGAAAATGATCAATGATAATTCGTCGACAAATTGAAGAATGACAAGTATCTTATTATAAAAATGGTGCCTTTCACATATGCACATACAAAGAAATGAATAGGCAGATTCGCTTCTTGTTTTCTGATGTATTCTGTGATTAAAGACTGTAAAAAAATTGTTGTCAACATTTTTTAAGGTCCATATCATATACTTGGTTAAATGTGAAGTTACAGAGACAACCCTTCTCTGGAAGTAATGGTTCAATGATGCATATAATGATGGATATTATTCACGATGGTGCGTTTATGAAACACCTGAGTGAATAATAGCCATTATACAGTGTGGAAACCACTTATGGAATAAAATTCTTTGTCATTATTTTGGAAAATTATAAAAAATGCCGAGACACGTCAACTTTTGAATTGAGTTGTGCGTTATGTAAACATAAATGTAAATGTACAGGGTGATTCACGCAAGTATGCCATAGTCGGTGTAGTTTTTTTAATGAAACACCCTGTATATTTTCATATTTTTGAAATCCTCTTAATGAACCGATTCCAACAAACTAAATAATGTATCGTCAATTATGAATTATACAGGGTGAAATTTTAAAATTAATAATTTATTACACTTGAAATATTGGTACTTTTTTAAATTAGCTAAATATGGATTTATCAAAAATCTAAACTAATTATTTATGAGACGTATTTGTATATTAAACAAAACCTGCTACGCCCATGAATTTTATCATAAATACCTAAAAATTGTCTAAAACCGCCAATAATTAGACAAAATCGGTAAATAATGTGGATTGTTTTAAATCGGTAAATAATGAGGATTGTTTTCTATTCTGTCAGTTGTTGATGTGTTGACAGTTTATACTGAAAAAGTAAAATCTTTGTCAAACACTCTTTCCTTGTCGACATAACAATGAAATATTTAACTGAGACTCACCTAATTGAGATTTTAATGATGATCGGGTACGGGGATAACTGCAGAAGTCAAGTTGAAGTGGCCAACTTATTTAATCACGGTATCCCGAATTGCCTAATATTTCACAAAGTACTGTGTCTAAGATTCATGCACAATTCAGAGAACTTGGACATGTCAAACCATTGAAAAGAAAACCACACTTAGTTGAAGATTATGTGAAAGTGGATAGTTTGTTATGTGTCGAAGAGAATTCAACTTCAAGTACACGTCAAATTGCCCGTGAAAATAATGTTAGTCATACAACTGTTCTAAAAGATGTCTTCATAAAGAAAAACTTCATACCTACAAATTAACTTTTGTGCACGAGTTAACAGAAGACGATCCCGATCGTAGAATGGATTTCTGCGAAAGATTGATGAATAAGCTGAACAGAAATGAGATAGCTCTTGGTACCATTCTTTTTTTGACGAATCAACATTCACATTGAATGGAGAGGTAACCGACAGAACTGTAGATATTGGTCAGCAGAGAATCCTAATTGGATGCATGAGACACATACTCAGTACCCTCAAAAGGTGAACGTTTGGACCGGTATCATAGGCGACCATATTATTGGTCCTATATTTATAGATCGAAATTTGACAGCTGAAAAATATTTAAATATGCTTAGAAATGAAGTTATTCCTGCGTTGGCAAACTTATATCCCAACGCAATAGATCCTAGCTTACCTAATAAAAATGTTTGGTTCCAGCAAGACGGGGCTACACCCCATTATGCTTTAGGTAAGAACTTATTTAGATCAAATCTTCCTCAATAAATGGATTGGACGAAGAGGTACTATTGAGTGGCCAGCTAGATCGCCAGACCTTACGCCGTTGAGATTTTTTTCTGTGGGGTTATCTCAAGAACAAAGTATATGCAACACAACCAACTAGCATTGCAGACCTCAAAGACAGGATAACTACAGAAATACGGAATATTTCACCTCAAACTTTAAACAAAGTTAAGGAGAAGTTCTATAGGAGACTGTGCTATTGCCAACAACTAGGTGGAGAACATTTTGAGCATTTATTTTAATGTATTAAAATCAAATACATCAGGTATTTTATGTACCTATGTGTTTAATAACTGTAAAAAAAAAAATTCACCCTGTATAATTCATAATTGACCATACATTCAGCCGTATTCCGTATCATGTATGTTATTTTTAACGATGGTCCGTTATGTTAAAATAACGATCGTATTTAACTATATTGTTAACTGTTCTGTGATTCGGCCCTATTCCGTATCACGTTATGTTATTTAACGACCATCGTTAAGTGTGGATTTATGTAATATAACGATATGTCTAAAAATACCGATTCTGTATCATCATGCACATAGTTATGTTAACGAGAATCGTTATTTTATCATCGTTAAAATAACTGGACCAGTTTGACAGCTTGTTTAGACTTAACGATATCGTTAAGTGGAACAAATGTCAAAAATCTAATCAGTTTTTGCTATATATTCGTGGTGATTTGTAATTTTTTGCAACCAAACATAAATAATAGGCTGCTTTTGGATGGTCCTGTTTTTTTCTGTTTTTTTATATTAACTTTATTAGCAAATTGTTCCCACAAATTGTTAATTATTTTAATCTCGCATGGTTTGCTCTTCCCCCTTATTACAATAGGACGATTTTCTAAAAATTCCAACAGCATGTCATACTGTGGCCTTGTTATTTTTAGAAGGCGTACCTGTTCTACCATTTATAATTATATTAAGTACACTTAAATGTAAACTTTCCTCGCGTTATATTGTACAAATTGTACTTCTGTCAGATGACCCTTGTCCCTGCTTCTGTCATATGTTTTGATGGTATGTTATATAAAGGTTATACTTTGACGGATCTAACGGGACCGAATCCATCTCTTTTTACATTCACTGAAGGTGTATCGTTCCATCTCGCTTCGTGAGAATCAAAACTTACTTCTTTTTTAACATAATTTTAACAATATCGTTAATGAAGCTTGATAGGGAATCACAGAACAGTTAACAATATAGTTAAATACGATCGTTATTTTAACATAACGGACCATCGTTAAAAATAACATACATGATACGGAATACGGCTGATTACCTATCAAGCTTCATTAACGATATTGTTAAAATTATATGTTAAAAAAGAAGTAAGTTTTGATTCTCACGAAGCGAGATGGAACGATACACCTTCAGTGAATGTAAAAAGAGATGGATTCGGTCCCGTTAGATCCGTCAAAGTATAACCTTTATATTATAACATACCATCAAAACATATGACAGAAGCAGGGACAAGGGTCATCTGACAGAAGTGCAATTTGTACAATATAACGCGAGGAAAGTTTACATTTAAGTGTACTTAATATAATTATAAATGGTAGAACAAGTACGCCTTCCAAACACAACAAGGCCACAGTATGATATGCTGTTGGAATTTTTAGAAAATCGTCCTATTGTAATAAGGGGGAAGAGCAAACCATGCGAGATTAAAATAATTAACAATTTGTGGGAACAATTTGCTAATAAAGTTAATATAAAAAACAGGACCATCCAAAAGCAGCCTATTATTTATGTTTGGTTGCAAAAAATTACAAATCACCACGAATATATAGCAAAAACTGATTAGATTTTTGACATTTGTTCCTCTTAACGATATCGTTAATTCATAACAAGCTGTCAAGCTGGTCCAGTTATTTTAACGATGATAAAATAACGATTCTCGTTGATATAACTATGAGCATGATGATACAGAATCGGTATTTTTAGACATATCGTTATATTACATAAATTCACACTTAACGATGGTCGTCAAATAACATAACGTGATACGGAATAGGGCCGAATATGTCTACTAGGAATGGGATCCAGTGAAGTACACGCTTCAGGAACGGTTTTTATTGGTATAGCGCTTTTTTGCTTATTTCGGAAATGTTGTTAATAGAACTAAACCAAAAAATGAAAAACAATCTTCAAAAAACTGCATAAATCAGATATCTTGTGAATGCGACAAATTTTATCTAGGTGAAACATCTAGCTAGACCATTGACAATCCGAATAAATGAACACAACAAATATTGAAGATATATGGGGTTCTTTACATCAGGTATTTGCAAACATATTTGGGAAGAGGAGAATCCTATTCAATAGGATTCGACGCACATAATATGGAGGAGCCCAAAAGTAAAATACGAAAAATCAAAGAAAGGGCGTTAATAGAATTAAATGCGAATAAATGTGAAGCTAGTATTTCAGCCGAATGTAGTCAAATTTGGTTACCAATGTTAGAAAGAGAAATTTCCAATAATCAATTATCTGAGTATTCAAGATGGTTTTTATCCAGGTTTTCTTATACGATTTATCATAGGAATTGTTGTTTTAATCATTTTACAATTCACAAAATCACAAAACTGGTTTATAGATATTTGAAAACAAAAACAATCATATCACAAAAAAGTAACAGCAAACAACATTTCATAATTAACCAAAAAAAAACGGTATCCTTAATAATACCCTTCCTAGAACTTGCACTTCAAGGGATCCGATCCCTATAAGTAGACTATAAAATTGTTAGAATGTCATATATAATAATAGTAGGTACATTGTTTACCGAGTAGAAAAAGCCTAATATTCCTGGACGACTATGAAGCAGCAGAGAGTCCAGGAATATGGATTTTCCTACGAGGTAAACATACTATTTTTCCGCAAATCGTTTAAAATTCGACAAATATTAATTAATTTTGAAAAAATCGCGAACCTTGGAATTCGTATTTGATTACTATGGAAACGTATTAATATCGAATTGTCAAACTTGATTATTAAAATATAATTTCTCTATCTAATTTCCTTCAGATAACAAAGCCCAGAGAACGGGCTAAGTTATCTCCAAATATAAAGTCAACAATTCAACATTCAACGCCATGAACCAGTTTTTGTTTCAGTGGTAATGAAGATTGAACTAATGATAATAATTAACACAAAGCTGTCAAATGTCGTTGACAGTTGTATCAGAAGAGCTGTGTGAAACGGACGACAATCCAATCACTAGACAACAGAAATGCCAACTTAAATTCAAATCGCTCCTTTTAGTTTAAAAACAATGTATATTTTTTAATTTTCGTCCTAAATTTGTCTAATAGTAGAAAAAATTGTATATACACCACGGTGGTAAACACTATTTCTATTGACCGAGCACCAAAATTATTACGTGAGAGGCTTTGCCCCGAGCAGAATAAGGTGCAAGGCTATAATATACTATGTGTAGAGGGTTTTATTTATTACATAGAAACCAACTTTTCTCTTTTATTTGTAATTTTCAAGTGTGTATGCATTTTTTAATCATATAATTTTTTTTCTCCCTTTCGTCGATGCACGTACCATATTTAATACATAAATTTGTTTGCAAGAGTGCTGACAAGATGGGGTTAGTGGTCAATTTTACAATTTTACATCTTACATCTTTTAATAAGTTTGTTGTGTAAGCAATAAAGTACCTATTAGTATTTTTTTCTACGCCCATGTCTGTAAACGTCAAAAATCGCACTGTCAACCACACCATCTAACAAAAGACGAAAGCTTTGTCGGTTCCTTTGAAGTCGGACTAACTCGATATAGAGCGGAAATACGTCGAGGTATTGACACATAAACTACCTGATTCAGTGAGAAAAGTAACACTACATTAAGAAAAATAGTAGTGTTGATGAACATCCCTCCCAATTAGGTCTATAGAATATTTTTTTTAACTACTAACATAAGAACACCTTATTATTCATCTCATGTGTGTAATGAGAAGTAGCTCATTTTCAATCTAATCTTAAAATAATACACGGTGAACTGAGGGGAATGTACGGAAGTGACGGCTTGACATTGACAGATAAACTAATTAATTCACGCATGTGCACACATATTTGCGATCACGAAAACTACTTTCTTTCGCCTCTTGTTAGATGGTGTACTCTGTGCTGTCAACATTCCTTGTAAATGACATTTAACAATAACATGCACGTAATGAGATCTCATAACATACATGTGCGTTTTGAGAAGAAAACTCAAAATTCTTGGTTTAATTAAATTACAATAAATTTTTTTTTCACGTACTACTTTATTTGGTTTATTTACATACTTTTAATCAATGAAAATACATAAAAGCTTTTAGCATTAGAGAATAGTAGTTTACCTAACTAGTGCAGAAAGTGATACTTTTCCGCACGCTATTGCAGATGGCCGAACGACGCTTCAGCGTGTTAGGTACACTATTTTTTCTACTAGCATGCGGAAATAAGCCCAAAAGTTAACATAAAAAAAACATTTCCTATTAAATACATATCAACAAATTAATTATTATTATTTGACATTCATTTGATGAGGCTTATACAAGGGCCATTAAAAAATGATTGAAAAATAAGTTGTTTTTTTATTGAAAATTAGAGCAGAATTATATTAAATTTATTAATTTTTCAGTCATTTGGTAAACTACAATCATACAAATATATATTTTAAATATTCAAATGTCAGTATACTCCCCAAAAACTTGACAAATTTACTTTTCCGCACTTATGAGCGTTTTATTGATATGGAAATAAGCGTCATCTTATTTATGCTGTCAATTTTTGTAACAAAATATAGTATCCGAACATTTTCTCAACTTTACCTGCGAATGTCTGTTAGTAGTAAAAAAGATGAAATTATGAGCACTCAGAAGAAAATAGATGGGCGTAGAAAAACTATAGTACGTTACACGAGTTGTAATCCCATTACATTATTTTCATTTCGTGCATAATGGGTTACTTACAACTCTTGTTACGTAATATACTATTTCGTAATCCCATACTGTTATTTAGATGACAATTGAAAATTTAATGTTAACAGCCTCCGCCTGTTAAGAAATCACTTATTCAATCAAAATGACAAGCGAGAAATGCCATGTTGGAACTTAGAATTACGAGGTACGTGGTTTGTTCTTTCCTCTGAATCAAAATTTAATTATTCAGCGGGATTACGAAAAGTCCTGAACGACACACGACCGATACGCAAATAACGGATTGGGTTGTTATAATACTCGGCTGCGAATCGGATTTCGGATTACAATATTCAACCTCATCCGTTATTTGCTACATATCGTCCTTGTAACGTTAATAACTTATATTACTGAATACAATTTGATTTAGATTTATAGAAAAATGCCACTCAAAATATACTAATTAATATCCAATTGAGACCATCATTGATATATTTAATTGGTATTAAGCATTATCAAGAAATAGACTCCGTTTCACATAAGAAGAGCCCACTAGCAGTCTAGAAGTTGCAGAATTTTCATCGTACGAATCATATCGATGTTGGTCGTACGAATTGACTGCGCACACCGAACGTTTTCGTCCGTCAGATAGGCAGTGTTTCGGTTTTAGTGATAATATCAATATTGCATTCGTGAAATCGTGAAGCCCTCTTTGGAGCGCAATGAATCCGTATCTTCATAAATTTCTTACCAGATACCTATGTCCATTTCTACTGATATTTCTCGACATGCTTTGCGCTGAACGTCACGTAAATGATAACTTGAATCACTATGATCCCACAAGCATTTGTGTTCGTAAATCAAGTTAATAAATTTTTCTACATCCATCTTTTTTTGAAGAGTTCGACGAACGAAGTCGTTTAAAAATCCCAACAAGTTCTGATTGTTTTCGGACGTCGGAACTACACGTGCGTTTACGTACGACTAATTCGCATCCAGTCTGCGCACTCGCATTGTATTATAATAGGAAGGTCAGGATCGTTCGTGCGTGTTGGTACGTGTTCGTACGAGTCAAATTCGTACGAAAACGCATCCAAAGTGCGGCCGGCCTAGGCTTTGACCGATATTGTTATGTGCTGCTTCTTCGCGCATACGACTGCAACTTCTCGACTCCTAGTGGGTTCTTCTCATGTGGAACAGAGTCTACATTAATCAATTTATTTACATAAAAAGTACTAGGTTCATTCTAGGTCATTCAAATAAGCACGTTTATATTTGAACTCATTTAAAATACCCAAATTATTGATTTTAAATGAACAAATGACCAATTTCCTAATAAGGACTGCAAATAAACCAAATGTATACAAAATTAATGAATTAATTATATCCATATTTATTCACTACCAAATAATAATTTCACCTTGAATGTTAGTTTACATGAGATGAATTACGTCGAAAGAGAAGGTCTAATCGAAATTCAGAGGTTAAATTTGTATTCATATAAATATAATTTTTATTACATATGTTTCAAATTATTGTCTATCAACCTTCTATAAAATCGTTCTTTTTCAATTCTTCTGAGTTATTTTATTAAATATGAAAAACCTGGTAGGTTTATAGTTCTTTAAACGATCTAAGAAATTGACTGTGACTTAGGCTTGAGATGCAATAAATTCATAAAACTTTTCGGATTTACCGTTCAGAGCCACATTATACCAGATGAAAAATAAATAAAATGAAGTATTTATATTAATAATGACCCAAAAGTCTTATAGAGTCTTCAGGTAATAATTTATTGATCGCCAACAAAATAAATACGACCATGTCACGGCTAATACTTTTATGGTTTTATCCCATCTCAGGTCAGGTCAGTTTCTTAGATCGTGAAAAGAACTTTTTCATAATATTAGGATTTAACACAGACCGGAAGCAAAAGCCAATAGATTGTTGTTTCCTGTAAATTGTCGTATTTAGTAAAGTGTGTTACCAATGGATATTGAAGAATAATAGATTTGATACTAGATACCTACTATTATTATAATGCCTTACAAAGATTTTGAAAAATATTTTCCAAAAAACAATGATTGTTTAACCCTAACTTTGAAAATTCCCCGGTCTATCATAGCAAAACAATTTTTTTGGCAAAACTCGATTTTATCATTCAACTTAGGGCGAAACACCGATTCTTCTATACCATAGTACGTTTTGTCTTTAGTCTCAAAATAGGCCTGTGTTTCGGCAATTACTTCCCCATAGGCTTTAAATTTCGGTCCAGAGAGCTTTCTCTTTAGGTCTTCAAACAGGATATAGTCGCCGAGAGCCAAATCTGTAGAATACGGTGGATGGGGAAGCAATTCGAAGCCCAGTTTATTGAGTTTCACCATCGTTCTTATCGACTTGTCAAAACAACACTTGAAACGAGGCCGTCTTCTAGCGATTTCATTATTTAAATGTTCTAACAAGGCTCGCTTTCAGACGAGACACTTTGTGGCCGGCTACTAGTGTCTGAAAAGAATCGCGCGGCTAAAAATATATTAATATAAATAGGCGCATTCACACGAGACACAGATGAATGCGTCTATTTATATTAATTTTTAACCGTGCGATTCTTTTCAGACACTAGTAGCCGGCCACAAAGTGTCTCGTCTGAAAGCGATCTAATAGTCGCTCTTGATTGTTTGTCCCTTTGGAAATTATTCCATGTGCATTCCTAAATACAGACGCCATAACCTTGCTAGCTGACTGTTGCGTTTTTTCACTCTTTGGATTCGGTTCTTGTTTTTGATCGATTGTGAGATCTCGAGGTACCCGCTTTCGCATGCCCAAATATTCGTGAATGTTAGATGTATAGTTTGGCAAGTTTATCTGAACCTACGGGGCATCGGTAAGAGGCGAGGAAACATGGCGGTATCTGTCATAAACGTACAAATGGTGTGCGGTACCTATTTTACTAAGTAAAACTGAAAAGACAAAGGTCACTGACAATACCAACGCCACTGGATAAATCAATATCAGTCAATTGACGAAGTGAGAGGGAAGAAAACACGCACGCACTTGCCAAGAAGTCAGCTTTCGATAAAAATCACCAATTAGGTAATTCGGAGGGTGTGGTAATTATGGTTTTCGTACAAGCACATTAAAGAATTAACGTTTAATCATATTGTTAATAATAAAAAGTCCCATTTCTAATTGTTATCACTACATACTTAGCACTTTAGCTTTTTCATAGTTAAACATGGCAATATCAAATGTTTTCGACTGCATTCCTTTCACGGCTTCAGATAAACTTGCCAAAGTATACATGGATGCAGGGTAGGGGATCTCTGAAGACGCGAGGGTGCTGCCGCATACAGATGCCCGTCAGTACTAAAATTTCTAATTTAACTGTAACGCCGTTAGTGGTAGTTGCAGATTGTTCCATATATATAAGCGCTGACATCCTAACGTGTTATCTATGATCCTAGCCATAGATTAAAAAATATCCTAGCCTGACAACTGCAGACCAACGTTTTACGACGTGTATCATTACCCAAGTAACACATTTCATTTGCCAAGCAAATAATGCTGGATCGAAGCAAATAATCCAGAAAAAATGCTAAAGTTTGGCATATTCTTAGCATTATTTTATAGAATTATTTCAGCATTCCTTCAAAGATTTCCAATCTCTTGCGAGACCAAATATTGCAGCCAAGTAGCAATGATTGCTAATAAGTCATTAAAAGTAGCCAAAGGATAGAAATATTGGCTTCAAAAAATGCCTTTAAGTGCTTCAATGCGTGCCATTTAAAAGCAATGATACGAAGTTTGGTATTGGAATTAATTTGGATTTTAAATGAAAATAAATTCCAAAAAATTTCTAACTGTATTGCTAACCTCAATGCGATTGTAAATCTCAATTCCAGTTGAAAAGTTTCATGATATTTCAGAAATCATTATAGATCATGGAGAAAAAGGTTGGATTAAAAATAAATGGAAAATCACAAAACTACGGAAATTTGGACGAACAGGTGCGTATTACAGGCGTGTACATAAAAGTAGTAACGCAGCTAAAAGTTACAACGAAATAACGATAGACACAGATCACCTTCCTGGTTCTTGGACCACGTCTCTTCATTGGCCTTGTCGTGGGACTCTTTCTTTACAGGCTAATACCACTACGTATTGGTGGAAAATTTGTTGTTGCTGTTGTTCCCATCCCATGCCTCAGGAACAACACACAAAATTTTATCTCCACTTTCTAAGGTCTCAATAAATTTAAAGGTCTTCATTTTTTATTAGGAAATGATTATAAAATATGACCTATAAAACAATCTATTACTCAAAACATAACTTCACAATAATCTTTTTCTTCAACTTTATAATCTTGAAAGCTTTCACAAAGCAATATAAACAGCTATCTAGCTTTTAATTCCATAAAGCTTCGTATTGGCATAGAAAAATGCTAATTAAATACAATAAAGACATGGCCGAACCGTTTTCTCACGATAATGAGCAATGTTGCCATAGTTTTTATATCTATACAGGGTGTTTCTTGAGTAATCTAAAATATTATATGGGGCGCTTCGTTACTCAATTTTAAGACGAAAAGTTCATATAAACATGTGTGATAGGTGTTGTCGTTTATGAGATACAGGGTGTTGTACGTGAAATTAATTTTTCTTGGTGACGCTACTGATTTATATTTTTTTATTATTTTATTACAAGCAACATGTGTTAAACATAAAGAAAAAATAATACATTTCAGAGCAAATGTTCAAAATGTCCACCTCCAGCTAAAATGCAAGCATCCGCTCGATGTCTAATGGATTGTCGAATACGTTCGAAGATACCAGGATTGTTACGAATAACATTACAGCCGTCTATGATACGATTTTGAAGATCTTGTACGTTTAATATCAGTGTTGTGTAAACAAGCGATTTCAAATATCCCCACACACAAAAATCCAGAGGATTGTGTCCAGGTGATCTAGGGGGCCACGGATGTGGAGATCCTCGTCCGATCCAATGGTTTGAAAAAACATTATTTAAAAACTCGCGTACAATCACTGAAAAATGTGGAGGAGCTCCGTCATGCATGAACCACATGCGCCTTCTAATAATAATAGGTACATCTTCCAAAAGAAGTGGAAGTTCATTTTCTAGAAAATGTTGGTATGTCTCACCGGTTAACCGTACAGGAAGGAAAAATGGTCCAATTAAATAATCATCGATGATGCCAAGCCAAACATTGACCGAAAATGTTTGTTGAAATCGTTTTACACTTATGGTATGTGGATTTACATCTGCCCATATGTGGTCATTATGAAAATTCATAATCCCATGTCAAGAAAAGTTGGCTTCATCCGTAAATAGAATATTGGCAACAAAATTCGGATTGTTCGCGATTTCACGTAAAATCCATTGACAATACTGTATGCGTAATGGATAGTCAGTAGGTAACAAATGTTGAACACGTTGAACGTGATATGGATACAATAAATTATCTTTTAGAATATTCCAAACAGTTTTGTTACTAACATTTACTTCATCTGCAACTTTTCTTGTACTCGTTTCTGGATGTTGGTCAATAATTTGAAGAATCTGGTTTTCCAATTGGGGATTTCTCACAGTTCTGGGTCGTCCAATAATATTCTTCGATTTAGCAAAAGTTCCAGTTTCTTGTAAACGAATATGTAACTTAGTAAACGTATCTGAACATGGTAAACGATTATTTGGATAACGCTGGGCATACGTACGTCTAGCTTCTAAGGCATTACCATTCGCTAATCCGTACAAAAAATGCATATTAGCCATTTCAACATTAGTAAACACTGGCATAGTTATTAACTGAACACAGAGTCAATCAAATAAAAATGTACGATTTTTGCGTTGGTTTTCAAATTTGACACTTGTCAACGTTGCTACAAAGGCCACTTAGAATAAGCATGTTTTTGCGTATTACTTCTAAAAACCAGTAGCGTCACCGGGAAAAATTAATTTCACGTACAATCAGAACTGACTTATTACAATAAATTCAACACCCTGTATCTCATAAACGACAACACCTATCACACATGTTTATATGAACTTTTCGTCTTAAAATTGAGTAACGAAGCGCCCCATATAATATTTTAGATTACTTAAGAAACACCCTGTATATTGATAGGTATATGATACTATTTTTATAGTATAAGTATTGTATAGAATATGCACATAATCTGGTTCAGGATATTATTTGATTTTAAACTGGGATACAAATTTCAGAAAATCTGGGAAAGATAAATCAATTTTATCCATCAAATATAATATTATCAATCAATCCAACTAAAAATACTATAAAAAACTTTAATTTCAATTGGATGTATATAATTCATTGATAAAAATTGAATATGGCAACACCGTAATTTATAATAAAATAATTTAATTTATAAAGTATATTTTGCTCACAATTATCACTGGCCCCTCTGTTTTCAGGAAGTATTTCATTCCCATTTAACAGAAAATTAAGGTTTGCAGAGATTTCTAATGGTTCACAATGATATTTTTCAGTTTCAAAAACAATAATAATTGTCATGATTTATTGAAGGAAAGATCTCTGCCATAACAGTTGACGATGTTTGTTTTTGTGAACACCTACAGAACTGTTGGCATAAATTTCCAATATGAATCTAATATTTATCTAAAACAAAACTTCATTACATTCTCACGAGAAATGTTCAACTGCGCATGTTCATTCAAAGCATTGAAAGCCATTTCTGGACTAAACGACTGCTTCTTTATATCGCTTTGACAGCCAATGTTGGCAATCAAATCTAATAAAATGCTCTTTTGGTGCCAATGTATGGCTATTCAGGCCTATAGGTTGAATTGCTAATAAGCTATCAAATCTACTTTAAGGCCAAACCGCGCGCTCCCTTTAGGCAGCGATTACGTAATGAATGCTACATGTAGAAGCTTTAGTGGACTGTTTCAATTGCCTATTAGCTTCAAGAGTGACACAAAAGTCGATTTTAAATCTACTTCGATGCTTGTTGTGTTACTTAGGTAGTTTGTCCAGCTTTTTTTTAAAACTCTTTTGCTTATTTGTGAATATGTTGAGTATCCGCAGTTGGTTTTTATTTGGGACTTTTATTTTAAGAGACAATGTCGAGAAAATTTATTGTGAAAGACTGTAATGTGAGGTGCACCCGGTAAGCTTCATCTTAATAAAAAAACATGTTTCATTAAATAAAAAGTTACAGAAGTACTAAGTTATTCTTACATACAACTTTGAACTTCCCAGCATTGTTGTTGAATTCCTAACATCTATTTTTCTTCAGGTTTGTCATTGAAATATGTGAAAAGACGTTTCATTTATTGTAAGCTTCTTTTATTCAATAAAATATATAAACTTGATGATTATTGCTTTATTTTTCCCACTTCAGGCATCATAAATATGGTCCATGTTTTGACATTTAATTTAATTTTACTCAACTATTTGATTGAT
>CAJUYI010000914.1:6456-39237 GCA_910591695.1 Galerucella pusilla | reverse complement strand
ATTATTGTAATATCAATCTAATTAATAACTTTAGATGAAATATCAAAAAATGGACCATAAATGTCATTTTGCAATAAAAGTAAAATTACTGTAAATTTACAAGAATCTTCTTTAACGGCTGTTAGCGAAGTTCACAACCATCTGATTTGAGGTACTGACGGGACTCTCAAGGTGACGCCACCCGTACATATAGAGGGCGCCACGGGTCAGTTTCCCATCTATTAGTATTTTTTTTATCTATGCATGGATGTACACGTTCAGATGATTTTCCTTAAACCGTATTTTTTTCAAAAAGCAATATTTTATCAGCACACGAATTTTTTTTTTCAATAACAAGTGGCTTCACTCAAAACGCAATATCTGTCGAACTAATCGTCCAATTACTGTCAAATTATGACACAAACAGTTTGAAGGTTAGCACTAACTGAAAATCATATGGATTTAATTCTAGTACCGCCATCTATGTGTCAGACCGGGAACTTTTCAATAATAGACGATTTTGATAGAGCTTATTGAGCGATTGATGGTCATGTTGAATAACAATACTATCCAAGTTCACTTTTGATAGTGCACTTTTTCACTAAATGGTCAAGCTAATTTGCAAAATTAATTTAATTTCAGAATGCAAAAAACTGACACAGTTACTAATAATAGGAATGAATAAGGCCTAAGAGCTGCGAGTGTCCGGAGTTATCGTCTATAAGAGAGTGTGTGTTCGGTGAGTCTTGGCCTACACCTGCCAATATAAAGGAGATGTCTCCCAGTGACCTGTCCACCTTCCTGAGAAGGACAGGATGGACAATGACCTAGGAGGACAACTCCTCGGGAGGATGTACAATTGGTCACATGTGGCCTAAGTGCTGTGAGCCTACACACTCACCCTCCCCACTCTACAGATACAGATGGCCTAAGAGCATGTCTGTTTCTAAAGCTAAAAAACCTAAAGAAATTCAAGCTCATCATACCTTATTCAACTTATACTATACTTTACCTGACTTTAAATACTTTAGGATCAATATAATCTCATCTCCTTAATTTTGTCATCTTCTGAAGCAAAACACGACAGAAAATTATGTGTGTGTGTAGGAAGCTGGCTTGGAAATAAATCCTTTGCCACAGATTTTTTTTCTTTATATTTTTAAATATATATTTATTTTTAATTATTATTTTTATTTTATTAGGTGTTACTTGAATCTACATTTCATTACTCATACAGATCAAGCCCTGCTTGTCTAAAGAACCCCACCAGAGTGTCATTAACCATTCTACTGTTCGACAACAAATTATGGCTGGTATTCTTGACAAAACTAACCAGTTGTCTATTCCAGGTTGAAAAATAGACAACTTATACTCTGGTTTATACTACTTGGAATAATTGTAGAATACAATGGTGATCTGTTATCCTATGTATGGCCAATACTAGGTTAGTACACAAATTGTGAAACTGATCCTTGGTAAAAAGGTACAGAGTCAGTACAAAAACACATATGATCAAGGATAATATTTGAAACTTATTATTATTATTAGATATAAAGAAAAAAATCTTCCACTAAATAACAGCACCCTCGACAGCACCTAACGATAATAGAGATCATAGATAAGCATTGAGAGTAAGTAAAATAATTGAGGGCAAAGGTTTCAAAATGTCAGTGATAATCATTTTTAGTAAATATATGCATATAAAAAATGTTTTCTAAAAATTAACATTGACATTTATTAATTTGACATTTCATTACCCATTTTATTAAGAAATAAAAAAGTGCTAACTATGCTAATATATAAATAATACAATGATTCAATATATTCGGATTGTTCTAACTGGTATGTATGAACCATTCTGGAATGAGTACACTGTGTAGTGCACAGTGCACAAACTCAAATTAGAAATTGTTCTTGAACTACCTACCTATCCTAGTAGGTATAGAAAGTTCCCTGATGATGAGGAAAGCCAGTTTTCCTGTAGACATGTTCCCTAAAGATAAGTTTTTTTTATCAATTCCTGTAGTAGTCTGTTCATACAAAGGATGTGACTGTTAGTACCAGTGCCAGTAGAAAGTTCCATTAAGAGCACTTAGTTGCCAAATAAAACAAGTTTCTGCAAGAAACAAAGTACCTGGGTAAATCTTCTGTTTACATCTAGCTATGAACTAATCAAGTTTTTGTAATATTCAAAGTTCCTGGTTAACCTGGATGAAAAAAAATTCTGGAACAAATCCATGGAAGGAAAATATTTTATACATTGGTTTTTTTGTCACATGCAAGTCAGTTGGGCAAGAACCTACAATACTGACCACTATTTTTTTCCATCATTTGAGTAGTTTTTGTTTTATCACAGAGGACAAGAAATTGTCATAAGCTGAAGAAATAAAGCACTTGCGTGAACTATACCTAGAACAGTTCTATCACCAGTTGGAACAACTTCCTATAAAACAATAAGTATGTCCCTCAATATCTCCTTAAAATGGACAATGCAAAAAATTATTGGATCATACCTATGAAAACTAATGATCATTATTTTTCAATATACAAATAGGTACATTATAATATGATCACTGAACTTTTCAAAGCTAAATAACCAATTTCAAGCTGAAATAATTTTAGCATTTTAATGTACAGAGGCATTTATGAATGGTTGTGTAGGATCAATTTAAAGTAATGAATAGTACTTTTTAGATTTTGTTTTGATTTCAGAGAAACTATGTAATAATATGCAACTAACGTTTTGGTTTATGCGGGTTATTCAAATATTTTTTATTATGCATTAAACTGATAATTATTTCACTTAGAACCCATTAGAAAAATTGTGAATATAAATTTCTAAATAGCTGGTTACTATAGATATGTAACATTTTTAATGCAGACAAGTTTTGCATACAGAGAAAAAAGTTCAACAAATGTACAAATTTGTACACACAAATAAAAATCAGTAATAAAAATTCTATGTTAGATATACCTAATAGCTAGTTAAATTATTAAAAACTACAGTGCTCCACAAATACCATAGAGTTAAGTTTTTTAAAGATTACATTAGAAGCTATTTTCAAGCTTACCCAGGCATAGGGGTCGGCGACATTTTAAAATTCTTCAAACCAAATAAACTGAAAATGAAAGCAATACAAAATTACCTCTTATCTTCCTACAAATACCTTCAACTAAAGTTACCAACTTTTATTTAAAGCATACTCTTTAAATAGTTTATTTATATAAAAGCACATCCTTATACTTCAAAATTACATATATTGTATGCAGTAATTGAACACAAAAGAAAACACATAAAAGGTTAAGAATACAAAGGGTTCAAAAAACATGCCTTTTACTCACCAATAATAAAATTTGCCAAATTTTTAATCAAAATAAAGTTGCGAAATATCACACACCCAATTATTGTGGTCAGTACCAGCTGTCAATGTCAGTAATCAGTATTCTCAGTTTATGGACAACGTATTCTTTTCATATATGCGATCCATACCCATAAATAGCTGCTCTCTGTTATTGCTCACAATGAAGAAAAGGATGACTAGTACAGTTGATCAGATTAAATTGACCTGAATCTCATGCAATTTCAACCAATCACATTAAATATGCCCATTTTCAGAAGACAAATCGTGGGTTATTGGTTATGTCGTAATTTTGTAATAAAAAGGTATACAGGGTTCCCACAATAATACTTGAATTAATGGAATATCAAAAAATATTTTTATTTCAACCTTTCGGTAGCAAATCCAGCTACTGAAAGCAACAATAATCAAGTTTCTTAAAAATATTTGTCCCTATCTTAAAAACAGATAATCAAAATGAATGATAAGTAATAAATGTTGAAGTTTTAAATCAAGTAAAAGTACCTATCTAATAGCGTTGATTGTAAAATCATTCCAGCAAACTTCTTGTGAAGTATGGAGTTCCTCAAGGAACAGTATTGGAGCCTCTTCTTTTTATTTTATATGTTAATGATATGATATTGGCTGTTCTGCGATAATCCATTAGTTTTAAATCTATTTGCTGTTGACAGGTATACTTAATACTTTCATCGGTGCGGAGGGTGAAAATGTAGAAGAGACGATGAATAAAATGCAGGATATTACTAAATTATTAAAATCGTGACTTATTGAGAAATTGAGATAAATTTCGCCGAAGATACATAGAAGAAGACTTCGAAACACCACAGCGGTTGGGAGACGACGATGGAGAAGATGATATAATTAAAATTTTAAGTTGCAGCTCATCTAATTTTTATTCTATATAAAATAGAATGGTATTTTTAATAAAATCATAAATTAAGAGTCTCTTTTCTTTTCAATTATTTAAGGAGCTATTATATAGTCTGTGTGATCTATTTTGTTTGGAAGCACCCCTGTAAAATCCGCATTTCTCAACCGATTTTGATTTAATTTTTTTGTCGGAATCAGTATCAAAAACAGTATTTTTTGGCACACATTTTCATAGCCCAATTAGGTACTATTTTCAAGGCCCTTTATTTTAATTTTTCTTTGCAAAAAAAACGAAAGTACATAGGCATTATTTTTTCTCAAATATGACTATACCCCTGGATTCAGAATCATCACAAATGTAAATTAGTAAAATTTTATAAAAAATATCTATTTACGACAAAGTTATTACAACATGAATTTGGAAAAAGTGGAATTTTAATTATATAATTTTTTACGTAGAATTTAGATAAATGTTAAAAATGGCAACATGGTAAACAAAAACTCAAACATATTGCACAGTAAAAATTCGAAGCTGATAACTTAGATTAGATTGGATTTTATGAGGTGGCTTTTGGCCTATTCCACTGCGACCTTTTCAGATCTATTGTGATCCTCTAAACTCTAGATTACATTCTCCAGCCTGACTCTTTTTAAAAAATCTATTACTGTGGATACTGAACCTTTCATATAGCTCTCTGCCAATGGCTTTTCTTTGCCTAATGCAAAAAATCGCACATTTGCCAGGCTATCGCACTGACATAGAATGTGTTCTGCCGTTTCTTCTAGGTGACAAAACCTACACATATCTTCGTTTGTCAATCCCATCAGCTTTAATAAATGCCTATTGAGCTTACAATGCCCCGTTAACAGACCCACTACAGCTTTGACAGTTTTCCTATCTTTGGCCATCAGATCTGCTGTAAATTTTGGCGAGTGTTCTACTATGAACTGTTTCGTTTGCCTCTGTCCTGGTGAGTTCCTCCACAATTTCCGAGATTTGTGGGTGACCCACTTCTTTGTTTCCCATCTTGTTATTGTCTTTGCAACGCCGCAGAAAAGTTCCGGCGCAACGAATGGCATTGATGAGCCTTGTTTGGCCATTTCATCCGCTTTTTCGTTTCCCTTATGACCCTCGTGCCCCGGTACCCAGGCTACCGTAACATTTCCACGCTCACCCAGTGTGTTTAGGGCCCGCACACACTCCCATACTAGCTTAGAATTGACCTCTACGGAGTTGAGTAAGCTGATAACTTAACCAGTACTGGAGTTATAGCTTCTGGAAGTAATGTAAAATTGTCCTTAATAATTTGGATTGTTGGCAAAGTATTCTATGAAAACCCGGTCATTAAAATTTTTTATCTGCAATTTTTTTTAAATACGTTTTGTCACTGGTCTAGTCTCAAAAAATACTTTTTAAATTTTGCTCTACCATTTAAGTTTGCAATTCGAAAGGATAATATCATTTATAGACGGGTTTCGGTGTATTTGCGCATCATCAGTATAGATATCAGAGCTTCTGCATGGTTCGAACCCAACCTGCTTCTGATCCAAAATACTTAGTTTTCAACACAAGAATACTTTCGGAATGAAATTTTTATTACAAACTAAAATTCTGAAGCAATATTAAAAATGATTATCCCGAAATTCCCACTTAAATCAATCATGTTGGCCTAAGTCAAAACGAAATATCTTGGAACGGAGTATAAGAAAGAGGGACACCTGGTATACTACATACCACAATTTTTTATTGCACAAGATTTATCTACTAAATTCATCATTACATTACTTTACAGCCCTCTTTATTCTCCTCCATCTTATCAACAATGGGCCTTAACTAAGGTTCGAAATAAAAATTCTTTATTCCATGTAATGTTCATATGTAATTGTATGAAAGAAATTGATAACAAATGTGAATATTAGAACTAAAATGACTAGGATCAATTTTTGCTAATAGGTATCTTTCTTCTTTGCAAATTTATTCCAATCAGAAACAATACAATTACAAAAAAATATAATTTCAAGATACAAAAACATCTACAAACACAATAAATAAAATACCTTATCACTATTATAAGTACGACCCATACAACAATTAAAAAAGATAAATGTCTGTTATATCGTTAGCACAATCAGTTAGAAAATATTTGAAATGTGATGGCTGGTTTGAAATAGCTATTTGTATAACACGGGAACAAAATGCTACTTTTTTCCCATGTTATACATATGATTTTTCCGCCTCTCTCAAATAACAACTCATTTTTGAATGATTAATTTATGAAGTAACGAACAAAATTTATTAAATAACTAAAACTAAGAAGTAGGTAGAGACACGTTATCTTCATTCCAATTTTTAATTAGAGTAATTTTGTATATTGATGTTAAATGTGCAGTTTTGAGCAGTGGTTATTTGAATACCACTAGAAGTGAGAGCCGGAGCCAACGCAGTTTTCGTGATATTTTCACTAATAATATTAACATTAACAGCTGGTATCTCCAGGAAGAACTCGTACTTGGCTGATTACAATCAATTTCATTAACTGTGTCAGTGACTCCCATAATTTGGTTCGAAATTTATACTTATATAATATTATATAGTATAGGTGGTAAAAGAACAGCACAATAAACACTGAAAGAATACGCCCCACATGGGAAGAAATTCATAAAAGAACCATCAGAAAAAGTAGCGAAAGAACTGCTCTCAATGAGCAGGAACAAACTGCGCACCACTACGGGGCTACTTACGGGACACTTTCCCACAAAGGAGCACCTAAACAAAATAGGGCTGTACAACGGAGACCTTACATGCAGAAGATGCAAAAAGGATACCGAAACAGCTCTGCATATACTATGCAACTGTGAGTCGCTGGACCACAGAAGGCAGAAACTTTATGGTAGAACCCAAATGACTCCAGAAGACTTCTACAATCAACCAGCTAAGAACCTGTATGAGCTAATACAGGGAACGGATTGGCTGAATAGGTTGTAGTCAGAACACTAGGAGTATCCACAATAAGCCCAGGAGACTGAGGTGGTACCGGCGAAAGGACGGCTCCGAAGGGAAAAAAAAATAGGTGGTCAATGCCGTATAAGTTATTTCATTGATGACGTACCATGACGTCACTTTTACCGTTCCTTCCTAGTGAGTAAAGGTACGACTTTTCTCTCTAAAATGAGGCCAGGAAATGTATACTTTGGATAAAGGTAGGCGGAAAAATCATTAGTTACCTAAGTAGCAAGTTAAAACAAAATTAATTTTACGTCAAATATTTGTAGTACTGCTTTTGAATCATCTCAGCATCTGGTATTAACGTTAATAATTGTGAAAATTGAGTATTATTAATATATAGCAAGTATTTCTGGCTAGTTTCAATTTAAATAATTTTAAACAGTTTCTAGTGAATTGTGTTTTAATAAAATGTTTAAAAACTAAATACCTTTAATCGTGAGATTGCAGAAAAATCTTGTGTGTAATTCTAGTGGAAATTTTAGATATATTGCAGTGATCCGCTAATTGGTTGCATGACAACTTTGTATCATAATAAGCAGCAAAGTAGCAATATCCGTTCTATAGATATTGTGAATGTACTAATAACATCAATAAAATTGACTTTAACATTGATCAAGTCTCCATCCTTCGTCCAATGGCCCAGTTTTTGTTCGGGCTATTCTACCTTCATACAGCAACAATTTCTAACCTTTTTCTGGTGACTGCTTTGATAATGTCAGATCTCTGTATGGCCAGTTTATTTCTTATATCCCTGCCTAAGAACAGCAATGCTGGACTGCACAGAACATACCCAAAAGCTGTATCCTGTGGTGATGTTTGGAGCCCATAAAAGTATAATGGAATATATTCGGGCTGTTTTGCTGTGCTCGGATATTATTGTAAACATCGAAGAGCTTGTTTGAAGGTAGCAGCCATAGAGTATTTACCCGTTTAGAATGAGCATCCACCACAAGGAAGAATGTTAATCCCATAAAAGGTCCTGCATGGTCAATTTGAATTATTTTCCACGGTCTTGAATGATATTCCCAATAATGTTTGCGAGTTTTAGGTAGATCAGTTGCAGTTAAAATACAATTTGAACAGTTGAGCTGGGAGGAACTGGTGTGATGATGCGTTATTCCATGGTAATCTATAAGGTGAACGTTTTGTTTGTTGTTTGTAGAGGCGTTGGGACTGTAGGAGCTTCCTCAGAGGTCCTTCCCACAACAACCAAATTACAGGGTGAATGTACCAATTTTTTCTAAATAAACACATATTTCTGATGTAAAAACTTTTAGATCCTCTTTACTTGTTTGAATTACCCAACAACTTTTCAAAGGCTTATTTTTAATTAAAATGAGATATTGTCTGACCAATGTGAAAAAGACTGGCTTTAGTCCTGCGGACACAAATTTAATTTGCACAGAACTTTGCTGGAATAGCTACTTATTTTATAGTGCGCAGACTCAATATGTTCATAACAGTTAGGAACACAAACTTCATAGATAAAAAATTGTTTCTCTAACATTGGTTTATTTACGATGAAAATACTATACCGTTGCAAAAAAATTTTGTGACATTGCGAAACTACTTTTCTTTACTTTAGGAAAACTAGACATGTCAAGTCAATCTGCCAGTCCTTCTTTTTTATTGGCATGTGTATTATAATGCACGTATCGGAGTTGTTTATTTACAAATAAAAGGCTTTTTTTATTCCATATTTCTACTGGTTTTGAGCTGCGCTGGTTATGTGATAGATTTGGTTTCCTGATTTTGGAGGAGCCTCCAACACAACACTTTCACACCCTGTATTGTGAGTTCGGTTTAAAGTCAATCCTTAAAACGAAAAATACACGTCCGATGCGCGAATTTCTGGAAATCCTACTGACTGCGCCAAATAACTTATCGAGAATGCCGAAGTCGTTTTGAAAAGATTTATATTCACAAATTATTAAATTTTATTGAATTATATCATCTTCAAGAAAACATATTTGTATTCTGTGTAAATATTAATTTATTAAATCGCAGAGCGCTTTCGGCTATTAAGCCATCTTCAGTGCTTACCTGCAAGTAAGTAAAAAAGTTGGAAAATATAAAAGAAGTATATAAAAAATTTACTTACTCGTCAGGTAATGTGTACAAGAAACTTTGACAACACATTGACGTCATAAATTAAAATAACATTGAACTTAAAATGATCCCCTGTTAAGGGTTTGTTGAATCTAGATGTTAAACATTATAAAATTTTGTTAAAATTATTTTAGACAACACGTGTTCGTCTAACGGATGTTGAAGTGACACTCCTTCAATTTTAAAAATTAGCATATGACAAATGACAGTGAACATAGAACTCAATCATTCTAGGGACTAGTGAGAATCTAACCAATGAGATTGATGCATTACGGGTTGCCTGAAACGAGAGAGATTCAATCTCTCATGGTTCGAACCGATAGAGAATCTCGCCAAAAGCGGTGAGAAGCTTAGAAACATGCGTATTGGATTTCGTCCGGTGATATTGCAGATCTCACTATTGCATTTAAAAATACGACAAATTTGAAACCCTCATGTTTTAGGCAACCATGCAATACACCTATCTCATTGGTGAGATTCTCACTAGTCCCTTAAGAATACGGGCCCAGGAGTTTAAAATTGACATTTTAGAAATCTTCTTGAAATGTCCCAAAACAGATATGTAAACTCCCTAAATGAAAATATAAATAAATAAAATTGAAGGAGTGTCACTTCAACATCCGTTAGACGAACACGTGTTGTCTAAAATAATTTTAACAAAATTTTATAATGTTTAACATCTAGATTCAACAAACCCTTAACAGGGGATCATTTTAAGTTCAATGTTATTTTAATTTGTGACGTCAATGTGTTGTCAAAGTTTCTTGTACAAATTACCTGACGAGTAAGTAAATTTTTTAGATACTTCTTTTATATTTTCCAACTTTTTTACTTACTTGCAGGTAAGCACTGAAGATGGCTTAATAGCCGAAAGCGCTCTGCGATTTAATAAATTAATATTTACACAGAATACAAATATGTTTTCTTGACTTTCTAGTCATGTGTACTCAGCTATAAAATATTCACCTTATATCATCTTAACTGTATGAGAAACAAAAAGAATCTGACGAGATTGTTAACCACTGAAACAAGTTTTCATAGATAAGGAAATATAATATGCTGTCGTTGCAATCAGCACTTTTCTAATAATACACTAGTGAAGGCGTGAAATAATTCCTCCCCTCGAAGATTTAACTCCGCAGGGCTAACGAAAGATTTGAACAGCCGATGGTTCTAGGGTTGGATGGTCTTTGTGAATTGGGAACATTTTTATTCCAAATTCCGGTAGTCTACTGGTTTTTAAGCTCCGCTGGTTCTGCGACAGATTTCCAAAGCATCCAAGCACCAAAAAACATGATCTGACAACGTCTTGAAGTTTTGCCAAACTGTAGATTGCCCTATCCATGAAGTATAAATTGTATTTACTGTTGGTGAATTTATTTTATTCTGATAAGCAGGAAAGTAGCTAAAATATTGGCATAGTATTTCATCATAAATAAACAATATACCGTATATAAAAATTGTTTTACTGAATTATATGATTTATTTGATATAAAACGTCATAAAAATCTTAAGTTTGAGATTTATATCTGTGATTTTTTCCGTTATGATTAGTAACTTTTTTGTGATTAAATCGTCTCCATCTCTATCACGGTTTAGAATATAGTAATGTTACCATAATATGATGAAAGAAACAGCCTGTAAATGGAGAAAGAACTCCTTGTATTCTTTTGGTGACAAAATGGAAATGCTCTAGTAGTTATTAGGTACCAAATATCTGACAGTCTCCTGGATTTATGAATGTTAATGTAGATTGATTTCCGCATAAATTAAAAATAATACCTTTTGCACATTAAATATTAATTGAAATCAGTGATTGGAATTAAGTAATCTGTAAAAAAAATTGTCATATTTTAGTAAAGCGTGTTATCAATAGACGTCAAAGATAATAGTTTTTGTAAATTAAAAAAAAAACTGCTAAGTGCTAAGACGTAAAAATAAAAATATATATTTCTGATCCTATAATTGTCACTTCGGGGGTACCACAGGGATCCAAATTT
Source organism: Galerucella pusilla (assembly GCA_910591695.1). Lineage (NCBI taxonomy): Eukaryota > Metazoa > Arthropoda > Insecta > Coleoptera > Chrysomelidae > Galerucella > Galerucella pusilla. The sequence goes on along the minus strand of CAJUYI010000914.1, from coordinate 27,913 downwards.
AAACATTCAAAATATTTACTATTTGCAGGTGACTTAAAAATTTACAGAACTCTCAGGTGTGTTAAAGATTGCTGTATATTGCAAGATTATGTTCACTAATAAAAAATTGTGCCTTGTTAATGGTATGACACTGAATATTGAAAATGCTATTGCATTACTTTTATAGGTCATCGAATCCACTTATTTATAACAACAGACTCCGAAATGAATCAATAATACGTGTTACGTGTTGAGTTTAATATTTTGGTGTATTCTTTGACACAAAATTGTCATTTATTGAGCACATCAATATATCCACAAGTTAGTTTCATTGAATAATTTAAAAAGTAATTTAAATTTTAATGAGCATGTGCTTATTAGATATTTTTTTTAATCAATTTTATCTGCATCAACCACAAGGGTTATTAGCAGCGCTACGTTATTGATTATTAACATATTTGTTTCTTTTAGGAACTTAATAACATTTTCAATTATGCACTTTTCACCAAGAATATTCAACAAGGTGCACTGAGAGGAAAATATTTGTCTTTCAGGGCTGTATTTATGACACTCCACTAGAAACTGCTTGACACTGAACTGTACGTTGCACACTTCACTAATTGGAGGATGGTTTCCGTTGAGTAGGTACTCATGGGTTCATCTTGTGTGACCTATTCTTAACCTAGTAAGAATGGTTTTTAATTTCCTCGAAAATGGTAGGCTCTGCCCTTAATTTGGTTTGTGAGGAGGTCCATTTGCATTGCCAAAAAACGCGGATTGTCTCCTTAAAGCTTCGCTTTCATGTCCGTTGCTGGCACTGGAAGTTCTGTAGTAGATTTGGAGATGTTTGCGGAATATTCTCTGGCGATTTCGTCATTTCCAGGTACACCCATAATGAGAGGGTACCCAAATATTTATTATTTTATTATTTTTGTGTTTATTATGTCAATTTTTTACATTATGTGCCGTTATATTGTATTTATGATATAATTAGTTTATTTCCAATGCTTTTCGTGTAAATTTGTAACTAACTAAGGGGTCTATTCTGTAAGTATGTACGATGCCGTTCATGAACGATAGCCAGAAACGTCATTTTGGCTATAAAAATTTGTCTATTTTTGTGATAAGATTAATTATTTCGGTGAAATTTATGGAAATTGTTGAAGAGGAAATTGATCGGTGGTACGGTGTAGTTATTTGATATTCAAAAAGAAATATTTATTTTTTCTTACATATTTATGGGATATTTTCAAGTAAGAAGTTCGTAACCTCAACTCATTGACATATAAACGTCAATGCCTCAGCCAAGCTTTTCCTTTCATAACAATGAGCCATAACCTCAAATTGCAGTTGAAAGTCGAACAACGTTGTCACATTGCAAACTATTTCAAAGTTGGTAAAAATATTGACATGAAAAACGTAAAAAAAAACTATCACAGTCCTTTATTATTTACATTTAGAGGTTTGTGCAGTATATTAAATAACATAGTAGTGTAGATTTTTAAAACATTAACGGATATGTATTTATATAGAATGGATATTAGCTACGATCTGCATCACTTAATTATAATGTAATTCAAAAATCTGACAACGCTGTGATATTTTGCTCTACTACCCATTTGAAAACGTCCAACTTTCGTTAACATCAGAAAGTGGTCAACGAAAGAGATATAGAATAACGTTTCAAAATTTTTCGTTCACACGTCTTCCAATCGTTTGTAAATGAAACCTTTGCTGAACGACATATTACAGAATAGACGCCTAAATTGTATAGTTTTATACTTTTATTTTATGAAGGGGGTGATCCAATTTACAGATAAATAAATGAATAAAAGTGTAATTCAATGTCTTTCTAAGCACATAGCCCGAGAAGGAGTCGTTGCTTCTTTGAAAAATAATTTTCAAAAACTTTGTTATAATAGTATTAAACTTATTATATTTGACATATATGTATTAATAAACTAGTTATTTACTAGGACCAGCTATTCTCTGATAGTTTCTGACTGTGGTTGGAACAGACGTTATATTTGAGTTAAAAAAAGTTGAAATAATTTTGATTAGCGTTATTAAACTTGCTTTATTGTTGTAACTTGATCGGCGCTAACATTGAAACAGACAAAATCACAACAAACTTTTTTTCGAAATTAAATTCGTATTAACTGCTGAAGTAAATTACTTGGCAATATTCCTTCCACCTTTTCATATAAATAATATATCGGCATCGACATCCAGCTGACGACAGATTTGGCAAATACACCCATTAAATCTGGATACTGATGAGTCAAAAGAGCTAAAAGTGCGGTGAAAGAGCATAATCCCGCCGTGAAAATAATAAAAAAAGGTAATTCCTTTTTGGGGTAAACAGAAACTTCGTGAAAAGCTGGAAGTAGCTCCCGGTCAGCACACTCTGTGCAAGTTGGATAAGGATAAAACAAGTGTCCTCTCTCTAGAGGATAAGGGAGCATTCTAAAAGTACCTTCCCATGTACAGTGAAGGAGATTCAAAGCTCCTTCTACTGCTTTCCAATGGGATAAGTGAAAAAATGCATACGCTAGTGCCTCAGAATCGCCACGTTTTAAAACATGTTCTGGTGGCAGAATTAAAGGTTTCATTTCTAATAAATACTTAGGAACGTGGGGATTAAACTCCACTGCTCGATGTATGGCTTCAACGGCGGCCATTTCGGCTGTATTTAATCCTCTTTTACTTGCGACATCTGGTGAAAATTTGTCAGCAACTATCCGTGCTTTTAATAGTGCAGCTGTGTAACAAATTGTTGCAGATTTTGGTAATGATATGTCATCGTATCTTGCTAAAACAGCTTGAACGTCCGCGTATGCTTGCATTTCTAATAAAGCCTCTATCAAATTTTCGTGGATATTAAGAACATTCATTATTGGAGGAACTTCTTTTGTTAAGTCGCGGAACATTTTGACAGCCTCTTTAAGTTTACCCAATTTTCTGGCACACATTGCCAAGCGACGTTTTATGTAAATTAAAACATTTGTATCTCGTCTATGTTGAGATTCCATTAAAGTACCTTGATGCTGAAAATAAATTAAATATTATAAAATGATTTCAACACAAAATATTATTAACATTTTTGTAATAAGTTCTGGGTAGGTTGAATTAATTGGTTTTGAATGATCACCATATTTAAATCATTTTAAGAAAATAATAAACCCACCAACTCTGTTTATAGGAAAAACATTATGCAGGAAAAGACTGTTGCCAGTATACAGCCAAGTGGCTATAAAAGCAACCAGCTCGATGCAGATAAATTGTTTGGGACTGCTTGGGAATTTTACAATAGTTGGGCAGTACCCATGGACTTGGTACCGTGCCGCTCACTAAGATCATCGCCAAAATTTTGGAAGTACCTAGTACGCCAGAACAGGCGAAAAGTATATAGTGTGCTACTGCAAAGATCTAACTAGGCTAAGGTGCTACTGCAAAGATCTAACTAGGCTAAGGTTTTCGACGATAGGGGAGGAAAATAAAAGCAGGTCTAGTCAAATATCTCTAGCACATAGGATATAAACAATAAGATCAGCAAACATCATATTGGAGAGGCTCTTAAAAGCACATCTAACCCTAACCTACCTATTATTTGTGTATAGATCTTGAAGGTAATTGGATCTTAACTCTATTTGCTTTTGAATATGTGCTTGAAGTTGCAGTAACCACTGTTGACTGAATTTGTACGAAATATTGGGAAGAAAATAGTGATAATTCCTCAGAAACCGAAAATATAAATCACATAAGGCTCCGTTAAAATTTTATGTTACAATTAAACTTTAAATGCTGGAATGATGAAGAATTTGGATTAAGATTTTGCCTTAGCTAAGAAAAAGTTGAGATGTTAGCTTCATATTCATATTTTTCTTGAAAAAAATCAATGAATCAATACAAGACAGATACTGACGTCGCAGTCTGAATACCTCTATAGAGTCTATAGTATTTTTAATGATCGAAGTAACAATAGAAGTTTTATCAACCTACTTGTAGTGCTTGTGATTTTCTATAGTTGGTTTCAGCAACTTTCAGAGCTTGTTTTAATATTTTCTCTGCTTCAGTAATAGTCGTAGCTTCTTCCTCAGCAAGTAAAATGTAAGCTGGAGCACATTCAGCATTCTTCTCAAGTGCATTATGGGCTGCTTTTAAACGAACTGTAGGATTACGCTCTCTCCAAGCTGTTTGCATTATTTCATACTCTGCTTTACCTAAAAAATTTGATAATTAAAAAAAACATAAAGCAAAAGTAGTTTCGTAATTTGGTGAATCAAAAAATCAATTTAAAACGGTTTCTATAATTTGAATGAAGTAACTACTACTTTCGTTTATAAAAGGCGTTTCATTGGAAAAAGGACCTAACTTCAATTGTCAGATAGACATCACTGAAATTCCAAGAAACGTATATTTGTGTGTGTGTCTTCTACACTTTATAACTGAGATACAGGTTTTATCAATTTACTCTATTTTTTTCACACCTGCATATTATTTTGAAATTTGCTACACATAATAACCATTACTTGGGCCCCTATTTTCAAATCGCGATCAAAAATGTCGCACGAAAATTTGATGCCGTATTCTCCAGCCATCTTCGACGTTAATGTCACCGATAATTAAAAAAGTGCATTACGGACAAAACTAAAGCACTGTGAAGTGTATAGTGTAGAAATTAATTATTTTCTTATAGAGACAGTTGTTAAATGGCGCGCAATCTGGGCCCTTCAAGCAAAAATTCCTATGTCCAAACTAAGTGACAAAAGTGAAACTTTTGCTTTTGAAAACTTTTTATCATTAAAAAAAATGATGTGACAGCTTCCTTCGTTTTTAAGATTTTTTTTTGGTTTTGGTTCAAGCATGATTTTAAGTTGAATGTTGAAATTTAAATTATTCTTCATCGGATAAGGTGAAGCAAAAGCAAATTTTGATTCTACCTTGTTATAGAAGAGTTAGTCCTCTTCAGAATTTCATCTGAATTTAATTTAATGGCATGATTTGACGATCACGGTATGGATAGCTGTAGCTGTGCACCCAAAGGATGGCTATTTGGTTAACTTCCGCAATATATCACAGTTCCGAACATAGCGAACATTAAGATGCAGGAAAAAAACACAGAAAACCTGTATTCACATCCCGGATAGGAAAGGAAGGGTGTTTGGTGTATTTTTTTCCACAGCACCTGAAGTGTTTGTGACGCACTGAAAAGCAGGCGCAGGCGGCTGCTCCTCTCGGTGCCGTGATCGTCCGGTTGCTTTACATACGTCTTACAGGACCAGTATTAGTTGTAGCAGTATGGTATCAAGTGACGAAAAGTCTCGATAACCATCCTACTGGAGGAAGGGACTTCATTCATCAAGATAACGCAAGTAATAATAATAATATATAATTTATTTATTTATCAATTATCGAGGAATTTTTGAACTTCTGAAGGGAACTCGAATGGCATTGGAGGTTTTGGGAGTGTGATGGGAACGGTTTTCTCAGGCTTTGAGGCTCGGGTATTTTGGATGATGTGTGTGGTAGTTGCCACCACAGTAAGTTTAGTGCAGGAATGTTTGTTGGATTTTCTCATTTTTCGGATCTATGGTAGTGACTACCTCAGTTTGGGCAGGTGTAAAGCTGGCGTTATGGATTTGGACTTGAATAGTTTAGGGCTGATGTTCCTTAGGATTTTGAAGAGGGCTGTCCATTGGGATTTGCTTTGAGGTATGATATGTGGCCTCTTAGAATATCATTACTGTTCAGGATGAAAAGTTCCTTCTGAGTGCAGAATTTTGGTGGGATGTTTCATATGTGGTGTTGTGGTATATGATTTTTTTGGACAGAGATTTAGAAGAAGTCTGAACTGAAGATTTCAATGGATATCAATGGATTCCTGCTGATGTAGGAGGCCTGGGAGGAGAGAGAAGTTATTTCTTTGAAAGATGTTGCTTACCTAATTTAATATTATCTGATAGAACAGTACAAATCCTTTCTTTTTTTTTGTATTGTATTGTAATGTTTTTCTTATTTATTTAAACAGTTTTTAACGTGGGATAAAATTATACGCTCACTATGGCTGAATACTATTGATTTATTAAAGAAACACTTACACACTATAATAAACTTAATTTATATACACGCTACTTAATGTCTATTAATTTATCTACACTCGGTATAATAATTGTCCTAATTTATCTTCAACACTATTTATATTCACTTCTGTTCACTCACTGTATACTGAACAACTCCTCGATTCACTCGAAAACCCGCGTATATATAGTCCCCCGAATTTCTAGAGCTTTCTTGAATTCACCGCCTTATACGCTGTTTGAGAACAGTCTCGAACATTACCTGTTCGAGAACCTTTCTAAAAAGGTCGCATTCATAGTTTGCGACAGGACCGGCTTCTGAATGACTGAGATCGTAACATTGCCCCCTCCTTAATAGTAAGTTCCTCCTGGAACTCCTGTGTAGCCGGGACTGGATGTTTGAATCGGCAACTGGATCCATTCCTACACCTTCCGGTCGTATGGAAATAACAGGGTACTGTCTTCATCGGATACTGATTACTTGGGGAATAGCTGCAGATTAAAATGTGGACATCGGTATCTTCGAAGATCACTTTCACCATATTCCTAATGACTTGCCAATCCAACTGGTTGCTCTCTATCTTAGGCATCGCTAGTTTCTTCACGTTGGATTCCAGCACGTGGTCTCGAAGACTTCGTATCGCTTCCCACACATTCCGGTAGGTGGATCGATCTTGAAATTCGTTCTTTGTTACCAGATAGAAGATGTGTCGCGAATTGTGTTTGAATTTCAGTGTCTTGCCAGGGGTTGGAATCTGTTCTGAAAGTTTTTCTGATTGTCCAAACTTCTTTCGTCCAAATAGGATTTTCGCAGGTGTTTCACCTGTGGACTCATTGATGGCAGATCGATACGCCAATGCAAATAGGGAAAGGTACTGGTCCCAATCTTTCTGGTGGCTGGAAACTACTTTGGACAGGTATTTTCCTATGGTCCTGTTCATTCTTTCGACCATTCCGTCTGACTGTGGATGCAACGCCGTTGTCCTGGTCTTCTTCATTCCCAGCTTCTCACAAATTTCCTGGAATACATGGCTTTCGAAATTCCTTCCCTGATCGCTGTGAACTTCCAAGGGCACTTCATATCGGCTAATGAATTCTTTTACCAATACATCCGCGACCGTTGTTGCCTCTTGGTTCGGAATCGCGTAAACTTCTACCCATTTGGTAAAATAATCCATCACAACCAGAATGTATTTACCACCATTTTCTGTCGTCGGAAATGGTCCTGCGATATCTAATGCAATCCTTTCGAATGGGCTTCCAACATTGTATTGTTTCATGGGAGCCTTTCTCTTGCGATGTGGTCCATTACTCGTAGCACAATTCGTATACTTCTTACACCAGTCCTTCACATCGTCGGAGCTGTTCATCCAATAAAACCTTTCACGGACTCGCTGAAGGGTTTTCTTCACTCCCAGATGACCTCCTGATGGACTGTCGTGTAACTTCCTCAGTACCTCAGCTACTCTCGATCTCGAGATAACTATTTGTCTTCTATTTTCGGAACCATCATCGTTTTCAAGGACTCGTTTCAACAGGCCTTCTTCCAGGACAAGGGAGTCCCACTGAGCCCAATATGCCTTCAGTGTTGGTGAAAATCTTGACACTTCTTGCCAGGTAGGTCGCCGATTTTCTTGCTTCCATTGCCGGATCATCTTTAGGTGTGGATCATTATCTTGATCTTCTCTAATCCTGGTGGGTGACCATTCTTCAGTGCTTATTGTAGTTCTTGAAACTGCAGCTTCCCCAGATTCCGTTCTTGGTTTGCTGGAGTCCTAGGGCGCTTACACGAACTGCGTACATGCCCTAGCTCACCACAATTCCAGCATCTAATCTTCCTCGGATTTCGTTCTACCATGCTTTTTATAAAGTTGACTAACTGGTCAAATTTATCTTCGTCACCATCATCTTGAACGGTCCTAACTTTGTTATATTCTGATGCCTTCGTGGCTGCTTCATATTCAAGAGCAGCAGTCAATGCATCGACCAATGTTTTGGGATGGGCTAAACGAAGCGTCCTCTGCATATCAGGGTTACGTAAGCCATCAATAAAGGCCTGGATGCCTAGACATTCCATCATGTTTTCTGGTGCTGATGGATAAGCAAATCGAACTAGTCGGGCAATATCCACTTCATACTCTTGAAGGGTTTCATCACGTCTCTGCCTTCGATTCTTCCTCCGTTTCTTCAAGAGGTATCGTCTGAAGCACATCCAAGGCATCTCCCCGAAGCGCGATGGTCAAGTTCACTGCCTTCTCCCTGTCTGACCAATTATTCGCTCTAGCGGCTGCTTCAAATTGTTTTACATAGTTGGTCCACGACATCTTTCCGTCGAACGTTGGGGCCTTGACTCGAGCAAAACTGCCAATATCTTCTATTTTGGGGAGTGTTTCTGGCTTGCAGGGTTTTAATTGCTCGATCTTCTTTTCTTCTGCTGACATGTCTTGTGTTCCTGAATTTGCCATTTTTCTCTCTAACTCCTGGATTTTCTCTTCCATTGTTGTCATTTGATTCTCAATATCTGATTTTAGGGACGAAATTTTATTTTCAACTTCAGCGGCAATGTCATTTTTCATTGACAAAATATCAGCAGAAATATCGTCTTTCATAGTAGAAATCTTCTCGTCCATGGAGGAAATGTTAGCAGAAATATCATTTTTCATGGTAGAAATCTTCTCATCCATATTAGCAGAAATATCGTCCTTCATGGTAGAAATATCGTCCTTCATAGCAGATATTGACGAGATTATGGTGGAGGACTCGTCATTGAATAAGAATGTTTTTGGATCCAAGTCTTCACTTTCCAGTGCTATTTTCAGTCTTTCAACCAATTCACTCTTCTTTCCGTACGTTTCCAACTCGTGATTTTCTAATTCTGCTTTTAGTTCCATCACTTTCAGTTCACATAGTCTCTTAGCCATTTTTACGTAATTATTTATTTAAACAGTTTTAAACGTGGGATAAAATTATGCGCTCACTATGGCTAAATACTATTGATTTATTAAAGAAACACTTACACACCATAATAAACTTTATTTATATACACGCTACTTAATGTCTATTAATTTATCTACATTCGGTATAATAATTGTCCTAATTTATCTTCAACACTATTTATATTCACTTCTGTTCACTCACTGTATACTGAACAACTCCTCGATTCACTCGAAAACCCGCGTATATATAGTCCCCCGAATTTCTAGAGCTTTCTTGAATTCACCGCCTTATACGCTGTTTGAGAACAGTCTCGAACATTACCTGTTCGAGAACCTTTCTAGAAAGGTCGCATTCATAGTTTATGACAGGACCGGTTTCTGAATGACTGAGATTGTAACATTATCTTTTCATCACTATCTTTGTACTTACTATATATTTGAATTTGAAAAAAAAAATCAATGGTTCATATTTTATGAATAATTGAAAAACTGTTACAGGAGGGCACTAGAAATTCTAGATCTGCCACAGACAATTTATTAAAAAAAATAATATAATTAATATTCCCTTTTTTATTTTCAATGTTACTTTAAAATATATAAATGGATTTATCTAAATTTGACTTCTTATTTTCAAGGTGTTTGCCATTGTACATACCTGCATCGGCTTCACATGTAAAAAAAGTTTGGTGGTCTTGAGCAGATAAATTCATATCATAATAGGTTAAGGGCTCTTTATTTGTTGCCCAATAAAATCTCTGGTATTCAGCGCCTCTGTACAAATTTAATGGATTTCTCCACACTTTACACTCTGGTACTTGTGGTTGAACATTTGTTGTGTTACCATTATTTGGATTAGTATTATCTAGTAAAAAATTATGTTTGTTAAAATCTCGGTTAAAATATAGACCCTGTAGATTGTCATTTATGAAAAATGATAAAAAAGTTTATACTATTTTTACTGAAAAACAAAAAATTTAGTGGATATTAATTCTGTTACTGAATGTATAAATTACATCAACCAACAATGAACTAACTAGTAATAGTTTAGGCTAAATATATAAATAAGTCCAAGCATAAAATAATATATTTTCTTTAAAAAGGGTATAGTTATTCCAGCAAGCTTGATCAAATCGCAGTTCATTTCACTGTTGATTGTAAAGTATAAAATATATTCAGGATTTTATTATGCTAGAAAGGTTAAATTTATATAGAAAATTACCATAGTCACCACTTATCCAGGGGCTAATATGGTTTATGGACACTTGTTCAATGAATGAAGTACCGTATTTTCGAAAGTACCACCATTCGAATATCAAAATGAGCCCGGAGATGAGAGATGAAGTACCAGTAAGTGCAACGTAGAACTTCGGTGTTAAAGTGCTTAAAAACATTGTAGAATCCCACATTTTACAATTCTAGGGTAATTATTACTCCTTGTAAATGTTACCATTCATCAAAATTGTTTTATTTATGTTACTTATTTGAATATGCAGCAATTTGTAACTTATGCTACAGCTGGCTAGAGTTCGTATGTTGTATTTTGTATTTCCACAATTTGACAATTTAAATGTCAAAGTCAATATATTTGCAGATCACCACAGACTACCCACTACCAGAGATCCACTACCTAAGGCTACATTCGTAATTCGTAATCAACTCGCTGGCCAAGTGGCACTTTAGCACGCAAGTCGATTTAGCAAGTCATAGATAAAACATGGCATAATAACCATAGATAATAACCTTGTGGATACTAGATAATATGGTTTTGGTCTTTTATCTTATCATTTTTAAGGCATAGGTACCCAAAAATGTTTAAAATACTTTTACGAAAGACTTGTAGGACTCTGCTGTGAGCTCATAGTTTTTTTTATCCATATTACGATACTGAAAATATGAAAATTCTGAAAACTACTTTGGATTTTGGGATTATAACTTTCTCAATTGAGATTTTGAACGAATGAAAAGAGATGTCCACATCACTAGTTAGGTTATGTCAAAAAACGTCATCTTTTTATCATCAAAAATCCACATAATCTTTTTTATGTAGACTGCAGCTATTACAGTTTATCGGCTTAAAATTATGATTATCAAGAGCATTTGAAACATAATTTAACAGTGATAGGAAGATTATAAGAAAGTGTAAAAATGAGGTGTTGGGTATTTATATTAATTTTAGGACTCTTTCAATTTTGTATAGCGACAGAACTAACTTTCGAATTGCCTGATAGTGCCAAAGAATGTTTTCATGAAGAAATAAAAGCGAACACAAGCTGTACGTTAGAATATCAGGTAATTAATATAATTCAAGTTTATGCCGACGCAAATCGTAACTGTCTTACATCTACAAACAAATTTTAACTGAGACGTTTGTAATTTTAGGTTGTAACTGGAGGCCAGTATGATGTAGATGTATCTTTAGAAGATCCCAAAGGGACTGTATTGTATAAGCAAGTTAGGATGCAATTTGATTCACATATATTTGTTGCTCAGTTACATGGTATATATAAAGTATGCTTCAGTAATGAATTTTCAACTTTCTCACATAAACTTGTGTACATGGATTTCCAAGTGGGAGATGAACAGCCTTTGCCAGGTATTGGTGAACATGCCACTGTATTAACACAGGTAATGATGAATTTAATATTATTAATAGCATTTGCACATTTTGGGTTACTACACTATATACCTACAGACAAATAGTTGGATTGAATGTATGTTTGTTCTTATTGCCATGTTTAAATTATGAACCTTATTGGTTCAAAGTACCTACATTACAAAAAACAATAATAATTGGCCATTTAATTTTGAATTAGTAGTAGATAGGTATTTTGATTGAATGTTGATATTTATTTTCATAGATGGAGTCTTCCACTCAGGAAATCCACAAAGCTTTGAACACAATACTGGACTATCAAACACATCATAGGCTAAGAGAAGCACAAGGTAGAAAAAATGCAGAAGAACTGAATGAAAGAGTCCTGTGGTGGTCAATTATGGAAACTTTAGCAGTTTTAACAATAGCTTTTGGACAAGTTTTTGTTCTAAAGAACTTTTTCACAGAGAAAACCCCTTATACACAATTTAAATGACTTTTGACACTATACAGGCAGTACTTTATTTTACATAAATTTATTTTCCAATACCATAAGATACCAGGTATCTAGAATTACATATTTTCTCATTGCAAATATTTATAAGTAAATTGCAAATACCGAAATGAATTTATTGACTTTGGATTAAAAATAATTACACACCTAGTAGATTTTTTTTGTTTTAAATGGAATTGAATACCATTTGGAACCTTGAAGACATCAATTAAGAGAGACAATTTTAAATTAATTGCAAAAATATTAAAAGTTCATTGAAATTGAGTTTCATGTTTGTTTTTTGGCAAATCTTATTCTTTGTAAACTATTGTATTCAATATTTTATCTACAACCATATTGGTGAAGACATCTTTTTTGAATGGGTCGAAAATTGAAAAATATACAATAGCTATGATGACTGAAAATCTGCTCCATAATGTTTGCACGCATAAACTTTATCCAAAATAAATGTTACTCCTTCAAAAAATAAAGGTTTTAAAGGAGAAATAAAATTTAAAATTCGATCCATCTATGACATCATGCTTCCATAAACGCTTTGAACATCTGTCAGCTCTCAAGTTTATTTTGACACATAATTTGAAATTTTGTGTACTATAGTCATGAATTCTACTGTGAATGAATGGTGTGCAGTTCCACAATGTAAGAATATATCGATATAAACTCCCTAAAAAGATATTTGTCAACATTCCATTGGCAAAAACAGTTTGAAAAGTGTAGCTAAATCTCGCAAGATGTTCCTAACAACTTTATCTTATAAACTGAGCTCTAGATTATGTCTCAACTAATAATATATGCAATACTTACATTTCAAAGTTCAGTTGAACAATAGTCTGATTGAAAAAAATACTCCCAACATCGACAAGTCGATTCTCGGCAAATTTGCCTTGATAAAACCTTGGCCCATCGTTGGTCGTAATTTTAGTTATACAAAACTTGGGTAATGTAGAAACAAGTGATTTATTTAGAATATCTGTATCCTATATTAACTATTTCAGTGATTTCTAGTTACTGTCATCATGTCTATAGTTAACTTTAACATTCGACCTGAGGGTGAAGAGCTTGTATGTATGTATGTATTTTGGGGTGACATTCACTGAGACCTAAAAGATCTATTGTGCCCCCTTACTTCTACTTAGTTTCTGAGGAGAGCCTACTTGTGAACTGGATATAATTATAAGTAAAAATTTTAACTACATGTATATTATGTATTTATAATAATGAATTATGGTTGTAAATAAAATAGTGTAGAAACCTAGAAAAGTTTATTTTCTGTATCGAGCTGTTCAAAGAAAATATAATAGTTTATATAATAAAATACTGGTGTGAAAATAACATTGGTAGATATTTATTATGACTATTGTACGAATTTTCACGTTTTTAACTACAAACAACAGTTTTTATATTTGTAATCTCTTGAATTTTATGATCAAGAAATTTTACAACAAATATCTCTCATTAAGGCTTATTGAATACTGTTCTGGTCTGGGCAGAAAATGGACTTTAGCAGCCCGAGACTATTAGATGCACGAACGAGGAACACTAGTAGTTAATGGCTTCTAAAGCGTTTCTTGTATGTGTGACACATAACTGTTTTTCGCCTACCGAATAAACAAAAAAATGGGAAAATAACACAAAAAAGTTTGACATTCACTGTTGTTTAATTATAGTTATTTACGCAATTAGTGGGATATGGACATTATTGTAATCACATAAGTGCGTTAATAATTCCTATCACACGTGTTACGTACAAATTTTTATCTACCACTGTTTATTAGTATTATTAACAGTACCTATATTATGAAATTAAAAAAAAAATTTCAATCCAATGTATTTTTAATAATATTGACCTCAAACATAAGGTACTGTGTATCATATTTTGTGACCATAGCAACAAAGACAAACAAGGCTGTGGAAATAAAATAAATCAGTTGTCATAAAATTTTCAAAGCTGAATGAAAAAAAATCTATAAAAATGAGTTCAAGCGAAGATAATCTCCTTTCGGAAAATGAAAATGCAGCTTCCAGAGTTATTGTAAATATTTAATTCTGGTATTAATATGTTTCTAGATTCTTATTATCGCATTAGTGCGGTAATGTATTCAAAAACGCACTAGTGCGGTAATATACGTCATTATGAAACTGAAAATAGTGTCAAATCGTACCCGTTACATGACAGTTGCAGATGAAAAAAATTTACGTGAAACGTCGAAATTGTCAGTGACAGATGGTGAAAAACCGTTGGGTTACGCTGAAAATTTTCCTTCCTGGTGATGCTAAACAATACTTTTCGCAATTTTTTTGGTTTATATAATTGATTTTCCGGCAAGGTAGGCGAAAAAATGAGGAAATAATACTGATGTGAGAATTAAAATACTTTTATTGAATAATAATGTAGGAAATTAACACAAACTTTGTGTTCTTTATACCACTATTATCTTCAATTATTAAACAGACTAAAAGTTTTACCCTCAATACTGACACGCTTTGTTTGATACCAACATAGAACTTCAGAACTGTTCGTAATTTGTTGCCTACCTAAAGAACCAATGTATTGCTTCTTTTACACACTTCACACCGAATCACCATTTTATAAATACAATTTAAACAAATAAAGTTTCCTTAATTGAGTTTCATTCAGATTGCTTCACATAACTAAAACAATTTTTATGGAAACTAAAATATTTTGTACAAATTCAAAACATACATCTTTTGAAGATTAAATTAATAGCTTTTTAACATTTATAAATTATATAATTAGTACCTATTAAAGTATATATTGAGGAACCACAAAAAAAAATTAAGTCAAGAGGTTCAATAAAACACGAAGTCCAAACCACAATATTTTTATATTGTCCGAACAAAGAAGGACAAGTAACTTGCTACTAGTTTCGGTAAAACATTACCATCATCAGGCTATAAAAAGAAAGATAACAGGTACAATCCAGAAAAATAAGATCTTATCGAAGACATGTTAAATCTCATACAGAATACTACTAAGTAATGTAATATAAAGTTCATAGTTAATAAATTCAAATTGAGAATACAAGATAACTCAAATTACATTTAAATATCAAAAATGATAAAAAGTTTTTGCTTTGAAAAAGATATGAAAATACAAGTAATTGTAAATTATGATATGTTGAATTGATAAGAAAGAGTGATGTAATAAAATAAAATTATCAATAGTTACCTTAATGAAACATTTACAACTGCAAAAAGGTAAGTTGCGATCCAAAAAATTACTCAAAGGTATGGTACTACAACATAATATTAATAAATGTGGTATGGAAAGAAAAGAAATTTTAAGTTTTGAAACATACTTTAAAGTTTAAACTTTAATTGTTACTTTAATAAATGGATGAACTCTTTAAACTCTTAGAGTTAAAAATTAAGTCATTGGATGATTATCACTTTTAAATAATATATGACATCTGTGGAGCTCAAACAACATGAATTGGTTAGTTGAATGAATAATTTGTGGGTTTACACTCCTAGTAGATTCTGTGTTTGGAAACTTTTATGATCTGTTACTTTCAATAGACCGAGGTGAGGTTAAACTTTCTATATGCTTATAATTATTCATTCTTTTTTTAATTTCTTGGGAAATTAAACCACAATATTTTTAAATTCTTTATTTCAACGTTTCGGTAGCGTTCCAGCTACCGTTGTCAAGAAAAAATAAGTAGAAATTAATTTTTATCCCTAACTGACACAACAGAAAAAATTTGACAACTAGACAATCAAAAATTATTTTGAAGTTTAAGACTGCAAAATTTTGTTATCAAATTTTTATTAAGGTCCATTCATAGTAGATCATATCTGTGGAAAAATGTGAAATGAAATATTTCATTTTATGACATTCCAACGATATGATAGTCTACTAGAAATGGAATCCAGTGAAGTGCACGTTCCAGGAACGGTTTTTATTGGGATAGCGCGTTTTTTTCGCTTATATTGGAAATGTTGTTAATAAAACGCGTTTCTTGATAGTTTTTTTGTGTATGAATATTTAAGTTTTTGAAATATGTATACTCAGTTTTGTGATTTTGTGTATTGAAATGTGTATCGATAAACAACTATTCAAATTATAAATCATAAGAAAACCTGGATAATAAAGAATTTAAAAATATTGTGGTTTAATTTCCCAAGAAATTAAAAAAAGAATGAATAATATACCACAAGGAACATACAGAAGATACTTATAATTATTATTAGTGTTGGGACACGAAGGGTACGTAAATTCAATGTGGACTGTATAGTTTGATAATCAACTTTATTGATTATATTTTAGTTAACAACTCGCAAAATAAAATGACTTAAAAAATATCGAAAAAACTCATCTGACATATATTGTTAAAAAAACTCACTGCACACTATATTATTTTTTTATCTCAAAAGTGAGGGCACGTTCCGGTCTTGGGACACCAAAGGGTGCGTTCACACATTGTTCTGGTTATCAGAACATCCTGCCCCCGGTTGAAAGTCCTACTTTTAACTAACACAAAATCAACAGATAGGTATACAAATTAAATAGTTCTAAATTTAACAATTAATACAAAAATACAATATTACAGTTTACAATTAATCTTGATCGTTACAATAAGGCAATGGGCATACATTTGTTATCGATCGAGTAAACACTCCGTGCCTTGTCCTTATCTTAACGACTCTAACCCTATTGTCTTGACCAGGAATAACTTCGATAACTCGTGCCAGAGGCCATTCTAATGGACGAGATTCATCTTTTAATAAAACCATGTCATTTACCTTTAGGTTTTTAAAAGGTTTTAACCATTTTTGTTTGGCTTGCAACAAGTTTAAATACTCTTTGGACCATCGTTTCCAGAATAACTGATGGACCTGAGTGCATCGTTTGAATCTAGAGAGTCGATTTTCGGGGATTTCGGTGAAGTCCCTTTCGGAAAATGCTGTTAGTCTTTCACCTATTAAAAAATGTCCAGGAGTCAGGCAAGTCAAATCGTTGGAATCAGAAGAAATCGGTTGTAAAGGACGGGAATTCAAAATCGCTTCTATTTGTGACAAAATAGTAGATAACTCCTCAAACGTGAAATGTGAATTGCCAACAATTCTATACAGATGATATTTTGTACTTTTTATGGATGCCTCCCATAATCCGCCAAAATGAGGGCTTCTGGGAGGAATAAAACTCCAGGAAATTCCTTTAGTCGATAAAAATGTCTCAATTTCGTTTGAAGTTGATTTTTTATTGAAAAAATCGTGCAGTTCCTTCAATTGGTTGCTTGAACCCAAAAAATTTATTGCATTATCGCTATAGATAACCAATGGATTTCCGCGACGGGATATAAACCTTTTTAAAGTTAGTATAAAGGCTTCAGTGGATAAACTGGAAACCAGTTCAATGTGTACTGCCTTTGTAACCATGCACACAAAGACAGAAATGTATGCCTTTGCTAAAGTTGCTTTTCTTAAAATTGAAGATTTCACAAAAAAAGGACCACCAAAGTCAACTCCGACCTTTGTGAAGGGCCTGGATGGAGTTACTCGATCTCTAGGAAGATCCGACATGATCTGTTGACTTGATCGGCCTTTAAAACGATAACAAGTTACGCAATTGCGAATAATCCGTTTTATCTCTAACAGACCTCCAATAGGCCAAAACCTTAATCGAAAATTCGACAATACTAACTGTGCCCCACCATGACCCAATCTAAGGTGCTCTGCCTTTAGCATCAATGATACGACCAAATTTTTCGAAGGAAGTAGAACTGGATGTTTTTGTGCATAGGGCAGATTTGCGTAGGCTAGACGACCTCCAACTCTCATTAATTCATTGTCATCGAGAAACGGTGATAATCGAAGAATGGCCTTGTTCGAAATGGTCTTATTGGATTTCAATGCTTGAATCTCAGTCGAAAAATTTGATTTTTGTAACACCTTAATAATAAACTGTTGGGATTTATCGAGCTCCTCAACCTTAAGAGGGCCTACAAATCCTTTGAATTTATCCTTTGAATTATTAACAAAGCGAAAAACGAAGGCAATTACTCGTTGTAATTTTGAGTAAGAAGAGCTTCTTCCAAATACAGAATTCCAAAAGGTAGATGTATCCTCCACTTTATGACCAAGTAAAACAGTTTTAGTTTTTCGTTCCTCCGGAATATCATGTAATGATATTTTTTTTAGATCAAATTCCTCTAGTTCTAAATTGGGACCACTCAAAAACGCCGGACCGTGAAACCACAAATTTGAAACTAAAATTTCATTCGGTGTCATTCCTCTAGATATCAAATCTGCGGGATTGTCAGACGATTTTACATATTGCCAGTGATAATTTGACGTAATTTTTTGTACTTCCGATACTCTATTGGAGACAAATATAGACCATCTAGAAGGGTGAGATTGCAGCCAACACAAAGTAATTTGGGAGTCTGTGTACAAGTGGATACCTTCAAAATGAAACTTATTTTCGAAGACGTTGATTATTTTTTTCATAAGCTTGGATAGAAGAACGGCTCCACAGAGTTCAAGACGAGGTATTGGAATGGTTTTTGTTGGTGCAACACGGCTTTTTGCACATACTAAATTGCAAGAAGAAGTTTTGGTTGAATATATTACTCTAATATAGATACAAGCGCCATATGCCTTAAGGCTAGCATCGCAAAATCCATGAAGTTCAATTCTGAAAATGCTATGATTGAGAAATAAGTTTCTCGGAATTTTTAAATGGGCCAGTTTGGGAATATTGGAAACAAATTCTGTCCATTCAGACATAAGATATTCTTTAAGATTTTCATCCCAGTCAATTTTAGACAACCAAATTTTTTGCATTATAATATTTGCTACAATTATTATAGGAGCAACAAAACCTAACGGATCAAATAGTTGGGCTATTTGGGAAAGAACTTCCCTTTTAGTAGCGACGACCTTTGGTAGTGTAATGGTGAACTCATCAGAATTTGAATTCCATGAGATTCCTAGAACCTTATTAATCTCATTTTCGCATTTGATTTCATACATTTGAAAACTAGGAGAAATATTAGTTTTCAAAATTTCCTTAACAAATTCCTTGGAATTCGAACACCACTTATGAAGTTGAATATTTGCTGAATGAAGCAATGATACAAGCTGCTTGTGGGTTTCCTGTAGCTCCTCCAAGGAATCACAGGTGGCAAGTATATCATCAACGTATGTCTGATGCAAAATAGCGTAAGCAGCTAGAGGATATTTGTCTTTGTTTCGAATTGCAAGTTCTTGAAGAACACGAGTTGCTAGATAAGGCGCACTATTAGTGCCGTAGGTAACAGTAAGCAGCTCAATGCATTGTAAGGGTTGTTCTGAGTTATCACGCCATAAAATGTTTTGAAGAAATGTTTGTTTCGGGGAAACTCGAATGCAACGGAACATTTTGATTATATCACTAATGAGAACAAATTTAGAAGTTCTAAACCGGGTAAGTATATCAAAAAGTTCAGGCTGTACACGAAAACCCTTTAACATAATATCGTTTAATGAAAACCCACTTGAACTTCTCATCGAGGCATCAAACACTACCCTGAGCTTAGTGGTAGGGCTGTTGTCTCGAAGTACACAATGGTGCGGCAAAAAATACTTGTTTTCTCCATTGGAATTAAAAAGATCGAGAGGAACATATCTAGCATGATTCAAGGAGATGTATTCATCAATAAATTTCTTGTATTTAAGAAAAAAATCAGTAGATTTCACAAAGCGTCGTTTGAGATTTAGAAATCGTTTTCGAGCCATATTAAAGGAATCACCTAGTTTTAAATGTTCATTTGGTCCTTTCAAAGGAAGTGTCACTTCAAAAGACCCGTTAGGAAGAATTCGAACTGTTTGACGAAATATTGTTTCTGCAATTTCATCATCAGGGTTAATTATTCTTTCTTGGGGAGTAATTTCTTCCTGAGTCCAAAATTGTTCGAGTAAAGTGTCCGCTGGGATTTGTGTAAACATACAAATTTCGAATCGAGATTGTGCGTTTTCAAGTTTTTCCTCACATGAGATAAATTGATTGGGGACAGGACCACCAATCACGAAGCCTAGATGTGTGTCAACGAGTGTCAAAAACCTTTCATGTAATCGAATTATGCCTCCCTTTAACAACTGATAATAGACGTCTGCACCAAGCAGTAAGTCAATGTGCGAGGGAGTAAAAAACAAAGGGTCAGCCAAGCTGATATTTTTAGGAATTGAAACAGAGTCCAAATTAAGTAAAAATGAAGGTAAACGATTAGTAATTTTGTCTAAAACTGTACAAATCACATCAAGAAGTAATTTCTCTCAACGTTCGAGTGAATCGTCAATTTTACAATCCTATTTGAGTTTGTGACAGTGCTACCAACACAGTCAATTCGAATTTGTCTTATTTCAGGTGTATATCCAAGTTTTTGAAGTAAACATTCTGTCAATAAAGAGGTGGTAGCGCCAGAATCAAGAATTGCCTTAACATTTAGTGGGCAGCCATTTTTGTCAAACACAGTTACCATTGCTGTAGCCAAAAGTGTCTCTCCACTTAAGGCTGAAGTTGACAAAACTGTTGTATAGTGGATTGTATGGGTGCTAGTCATGAAGAATTATTATTCGAACTATTTGGTACAAGTTGAGGTGTAAGTGGTTCTATTGCAGTTGAATTCTGATGGTGGGTTCGATGCTGTTCTGTTTGTTCAGAGTTTGAGTTTGAATTATTTTCAGACTGCGAAAATCGACTAACCGGATGCAATGAAGTATGATGCTTATAATTGCAAACTGTACAACCACGTGATGTGCAATTGTCAGTTACATGGTTGGGCATTAGACAATTGTAACAAAGCTTTTTATCTTTAACAAAATTATACCTTTCAGAGCGAATTAATTTAATAAATTTTTGACATTTATAAATTTTGTGTCCTATAAAATTGCAGTATGTACATTTTGAATTATTAACTTGGGAAGAAAATACCTTTTGTTCTTCTTTATGGCTACAGTAGATGGTCTATGTATGTTCAACCATAAGTATAGGGAAAACCGTGTGTTAGAGAGAGAGCAGCGAGACAATGTGTAAGAGAGAGAGAGAGCGGCGCGCGCGTTTTAATTTAAGGCAGCCATTTTTAGTCCTGTTGTATATTTAAAAATCTGAAAAAAACTTCAGTGAGATTCGATCCCACAACCTTCGCGTCTATAGCAAGGCATTCAACACATGCTGCCATAAGCTCTCATGCATATTATTAGCGAAGAATGGTATTGCTGCTGCAATGTGAACGCGGGGGCGGTGCGGAGGTAATCGACGTAATCGAGAGTATAGATATACCGGGGGGGGATGGTTGAAAGTAGCGCAATAATGCTGTCAAAAAGGCACTAACACCTAACTTCGTTACTA
>CAJUYI010000913.1:47619-82036 GCA_910591695.1 Galerucella pusilla | reverse complement strand
TTTTGGAACTGATTACACAAGAGATGAGTGCCTTAATGGCTGCTTGACTATCCGACATTATGATAATCCTTTGTCTTCTGTATCCTTCATCAATGTTGAACTGGACGCAATTTCCTATGGCGTGGATTTCCGCTTGAAAGATACTTGGGGTTTTTCCCAAGCTTTCAGAGTGTTTGGTTCATGGCCCGAACACTCCTATCCCAGTTCCTTCTATTGCTTTTGAGCCGTCTGTGTACCATTGAATGGCATCCTTTCCAAGTCTGGTAATGGTATTTGTTGCTTAATTCTGTAACGAATTTCTTTGAAAAGTTATACTTTTTCATCATACCGTCTTGTGGCATGTCCCAGGATGATTTCCTGTATCTTGTTCTTTCTGCAACGCTTCCCACCACCATATGTAGAGGGGTGAGGTTGAGAATCACTTCCATGGCTGCCGTTGGGCATGTTCTCATTGCTCCTGTAATGCATATACAGGCTAGTCTTTGAATTTTGGAGAGGTTTTCTCTCGTCGTCAATAGGCTAGCTCTACTACTCCACGCAATGGCTCCATAAGTGATGATTGGTCTCACTATGGCAGTGTACATCCAGCTTAGGATTTTTGGGTTACAACCCCAATTTCTTCCTGCCAGATTTCTGCACACCAGACTAACCTGTATATGCATCATAGGAGCAATGAGGCAGCCATGGAAGTGTTTGTCAACCTAACACCACTACATGGTGGTGGAAAGTGTGGCAGAAAGAACAAGATACAGACTAAGTAGAGAGGGAATCATTAAAAAACACCTCTTTACTTCTCAGAAAGCCTGGGATATGCCACAAGATATGATGAAAAAGTATAAATTTTAAAAGTAATTCGAAAGAGAATTCGGTAACAGAAAGGAATCGGATCCCAACATCATTACCAGAAATAATGACGCTTGAAAAATAGAAGAGAATAGAAGTATTCGGGCCAGAGACCAAACTTTCTGAAACCTCAGGAACCTTCAAGTATCTTTTAAGCTTTCAAGTTCAGTCCATAGGATAAACAATTTATAAAAAACTGTAAAGGAGATATATTTAAAAAAAAGTACTTACCACTACATAGTCTACATTTTATAGCAATACGTTACATGTCAAAAACAAATAATTAACCATTTTTACAAGTCATTTGTACAACAAAAAACGAGTTCTAACTATTTTAATGGTAAAACTAGTTAATTATGCATATAGATTGAAGATTGTATCGAAACATTTCTAAACATTTTTATTAATTGATAATTTAAGGAGTTCAATCTTGTGACCCAAATTCAGTCATTCCCACGAAGATCTGAGAGCAACCGGAAAAATACATTTGAATTTTTAAAACTAGAGTCGGATGACATATCATATTGATGTTATATAGTTGTCGTATAGTATGGTGGATTATTATATATCTAACAGTTTGATATGTTCAATTATTGCAACTATGTCAATGAAATGGACAAAAGACAACAGAACAATTCCAAATAAAGCAGCATTTTAAAGAAAAAGAATCCAGGATAGCTAGGTATATATGTATATTAAAGTGCTAGGAGCTAGTCATAGCCAATAGCTGGATGTGATGATTAGTTTCATCATTACTGTGTTCATCCACTTCAGGATCCTTGGGTAACAATAGTATATTGTGTGACAAGTGCAAAAAATGAGCTTTAGCAGCCCAAGACTATTAGATGCACGAGCAAGCGTGGCGAAGCGGAAGCAGCTGATAATTAAGGGCTGCTAAAACTTGGGGTAAGTATTGGCCGTTTTATGTTCAGTGGCATGTTTACTATAACCAACCACTCCAAGTGGCATGTTCTACGCCAGAACTGGAATATTCTACCACTTTCTACATCTATACAACCACAACAAAGTCTGCCTAACAACCAACTGACGTCACTACAAGCTATATTTTATTGAAATACTTTACATCACATGCGAAAACATACAAGGTTAGTAGAGCTCCAACTAAGCGAATCTGTTGCCATTCAGCACAATATGGCCGATCTGTCAAAGTCACGTGTGCTGAAATAGACTATTGTTTTATTTCATCTAGTAAAAGCTTATGTGGATATAATTCTTTATTTTATTTCAAATTGTCTCTGACAGCCACCTAACTATAAAAAAATGTTCCTTCCACTGGTGATGTGATGATCGAAATTTATGTGAGTTTATATTTAGTTGCAAATAGCTTAACTTAATGTTTATAATTTTTATAATGTGAGAAACCAATCACGTTTACCGATGGTTAATTATCGCTCAATAATTTATAGGTATTTTATGGGTACGTTGAGAAGTTGTGAACTTTTCAAATATTAAATATTTTAAGAGGTACTTACACTCTAATAGAAATTGTTAAGCAAACAAAAATAAAAGTAAACAATACAATGTCTAAAGCTGCATACAAAAAAGCCAACTCTAAGAAATATAACAAGAAACGAACAGCATACATAATGAAAAAGCTCTCGGAACTCGCAAATGAAGAAGTTAAAACCAAACACGTGGATAACGAGTAATTACGTAACTACCTAATGGTTTGACACACACATACCCAGCCAGTTTGACAGTTGATGGAATATAACCGCTTTGATTGGTTATTTTTTGTAGCACTGGGTGTCTAATATTGGTGATGAGCTATTAGTTGAGTAGAAAGAGCCCAAGTAGCTCTTTTATAAAACTATCTATCCAATGAATTAGCCAAACAGGAAGCAACGGAGGTCATGATAGGGCCTGTGGAATTGCTAAATGCCTAACTAAGGAGAGCATCCACAGATGGATAAACAACCAGGCATTGTGCTGGTGGAAGGAAACAACAGTACATAGGCACGCTAAATTGTTCCTTAAAAGCCGTTTGGCCAAATTGTCACACGTCCATGTCAAGGTCGAGAGACGACGAGGATGATAGTGGGAATGTTGACCGAACAATGTAGGCTGAGGAAATATATGCACACTATTGGCATAGCAGATGACAGCCTAAGCAGGTTTTGCCAGAATGAAGAAGAAACCGCGGAGCACATACTCTGTGAGTGCGTAGGCCTAGCAAGGGTGCGGTTTCACTTACTCGGAGAAGAAACATCGAGGGCAGAGAGCTACGCAGGGGAGGCGGTATCCAGGCTAATGAGTCTGATCTTCTAAGTGAGCGAAAGAAACATCAATCTATTACTTGGACATCCCAGGCAAATCAGGCTTTCTCATGTGAATCATGAACCGATAAGGTTAATTTTAATTTCTTGTGAGAGGTTCACCTCCAACTTTTTTTTCTAAAGTGCATTCAATGTGAATGCACTTTGTACCTGCCACTTTGTACCTGCGACTTTGTACCTGCCACCTTGTACCTGCCAATTTGTGCGTGAATTGCACGTGAAGAAGTTTCTATGAGGTAGATTAACATCAGACACCTAGGACCTGTCCGAAGAAAATAAGGAAAGTAAAATCAACGTAAAAACAACGTGCTTCAACAAACAACAACATTTTTTTTATTCACTGTGATATAAGTTTTAAAATCATTATACAACTTGTAAATTTAAAAACGTTTCTCATATTCCTTCCCTTCCAGTATTTTCAGGTTTGTTGATAGAGAGTTTTGAGGCGGAAAACAAGCCGACTAATATTATTCAGGGTGGCGCCCACTTACCTTTTTTGATTAACTTTAATTACATTCCCTAACTTGATTTATTAACTTATTAAATTCATTTGGTTTCTTAACTTCATCTATTATCTCATTAACTTCAATATAACTTCAATAACTTAAATAAAGTAGGATTACCCGTGAAACGGTAATACTACTCCCTGAATTGATATTAGTTTGGTCTCCGAATTCACACCTGAGGTGCTCTCCACATTGAGTCGCCGTTGCAATTTATCTTGCCTTATTATTTTAAATAAATAATGGGTAACATAATTGGAAATTGAAAGAATAAAGCTAAATATCGAGCTCTAAATATAGGGAGGACCGCAATAGATCTGCAAAGGTCACAGTGGGATAGGACAAATAGCCACTCCAATTCTAATCTAATCTAATCTTCCTAAAGGCTAATTGAACTAATTAGTACCTAAAAATTCACGTTTTTCAGTGTCTTCCAGTTTTTGATGGTATTTCGCCACCTCTGTCGATTGTACTTATCTTTTAGCAGAACAACCAAACGTGAAGATCTACAAGAAACGAGAAGAGAGAAGAGGGTGTTCATAAAAAACTCGGTAACCCGGGGACATCTCCTAATTGGCAGCCCAACCTGTTATATTATCAAGAATCTGAACCAGAACATTTCGATGGTCGATGCCCATAATAAGTTCGAATTTCTTCTGAAGGAGCTTTAAACATTCACATTCTACTGTTACATCGGTTTTTGAACGATACGGCTGCTGACTTAGACTGTGTTACTATAAAACTACCTTCACCAAAATTCTAATGTGTATCGACAGATCGACCTTTTTTAGCTGATGACCGGATATAGTCCCGATACCAAAGAATAAAAAAAAGCAGTGGCTTCGGCGGCAGGGTCATCTCTTAATGAGCATCTGTATAAGAATGTTGAAAAATGTCTTCAGTTATAAAATGAGAAAGGTTTTTTGCTCCTGACCGGTCAGCATTAAAAATTTTAAGTTGCAGTAGTGTAAAAAAAGGTCAAAATCTATAAAGATGAGTTGGGGCAACTACAAAGTTGATGTATAAGTTTGTGTTTCATTTAGAAGTTTGTATGTATTTTGTGGTCGATTGGAATATTCATATCTTTTGTACGTTCCTTGTGGCATTACTTTTTTTTTCTCTTATTTTTTTGGGAATCAAACCACAATAATGTTTTTTATTTTTTATTTCGACGTTTCAGGGACAGCGATATATAGACGTCGTAAATTAATATTTATTGACATTAACGTCCGATTTCATCAACCATTTCCTGAAGTTAGATAATACCTAATAGATATTCACGTAATTAGTTATGAAAAGAGCGATATTGTTCAACAAGCGTAATATTTGCCAAAACGAGCGCCAGCGAGTTCTGCAAATTACGCGTGTTGAACAATGTCGCTCTCTTCATAACGTGTTTACGTACAACGTTTTATCTAATTCCGCGCTTCCATAATATTCAATAAAATCTTCAATAACAATGATAATATTGAAGTGGAATCAAATGATGTTAGAAGTATTGTTACTATGATGTATTCATCCAGAAAATTCACTTACTTACACTAAATAACTGTGTCCTGAATAATGTTTTCAATGTTTATAAATCTCAAAATACTAGTGAATTAAAATAATGGGTTAATTGTCAGTTTAAATAATGAAATAATTGTCAGTTTTGACAGTACCTACCTAATTAGTGAATTATTCTTTGAAACTCATGTGGTATCTCTATGTTGAAACATAAACAGTTACGTAAAGTTTTTACATAACTACTTTTCATAACTGATATATGAAGGTTATGAAAAATGTGACGTTACCTAACGTCAAGGAGTGACTTAAAGTGTCACATTTGATAGCGGAGTTAGATAAATGAAATTTACGTTCCACTTCGCGCTCAATAATACCTGTGATAGGAAATACTTAAAGGGCGTCCACACAATGCCGCGATTTGCCGTTGGTAATGCCAATTGGCAAAGCCAGCGATTGTAAGAACGTCTACATATGAATTGGCATTCATTTAGGTTCATTCAATGTTCACAGAACAGGACGATCTTGGTGGAAAATTGTCGAATTAATAACTTTCCGATTCGTCCACTCCATTTAAAAGCAACTGCTAACTGGCAGACAGTCTAAATCACAACTGAAGCCGCGAGTGGCCAATGGTTGGCACGTCCCCACTTTCCTTTCTCATCGGCTTCCTTTGAAGAAGACCGACACTTCAGCGATTTTCATTGGCATACAGCTGGCTTATTGGCATGTGCCAACGGTCGCGTCTACATCGAATCGGCAAATAGCGGCATAATGTGGACGCGCTTTAAATTAAAAGGACTCTCTGTATTTCATCTATCGACAGAAACCATTCGTGAGCGATGTCTTCAATCTAAGCCTTCAATCGCTAGACATAAAAATATTAATTGGTGTTTCATTCACTACAAGTTTTGAAAAATATTATTTAAATTAGTTTCAGCACCATTCATATTTAAGTAGGACGCTCATGATTGTCTATACTTAGAGATAGCCTCCAGAAATGTATTTTTCACTACTGGGTGGTTTTCGAAGGTAATTAGTCAATATAGTAGTCGACCATTTATAGAATGTTCGAATATTAAAATGGATTGAACAATATTTTTATTATTGTTAATGAGTTGTATTTAGACAGGTTCCTATATTTTATGATTGATGGAGTTTTAGCTTATCTTTTCTACTTCCGTCACTAAAACCGCATCTAAAACACCGGTTTGACATACGCAAAAGTCACATCTCGCTTATCTCTTGTTTCTTAAACGTCACATCGAGTGTATCGTTAAACAAAATGTAGGACTTTTTCCTGTTTCGTTTCTTATTCAAACATAAGAAGATTCAGATTCACATCGACAACAAACAAATTATGGTCATTGTTGATGGTTGAGAATTACAGATAGTCAAGTTACTTTAATTATATTTATTACAATTAAATTGAAAAGAATGTGACAATTGATAATATGTTCTGGCAATAACAATACTACAAAATTAATAGCATTGTAGAGCAATATGCAGTATTAATTTAAACATTGCCAACAGTTATCTTTATGTTGCCATATTAAGTGTAATAAACCACTTTAAAAATACTTCTGAGATACATTCTTCCTTCTTTTTAACTTCAAAAACCAATAATGTATTTTCTACCAAACCCATTCTTTTCTATAGGTATTGTTTTATATCTTCCATGGCATGTTTTTCCGATGAACTTTGACGATTTCTTCCCAAATATGTATATAACAAATATAACAAATAAATGGTACCTACATTCGACACGTCAAAGGGTGACACAGATAAATTTAATTTGTTTTAAGGAAGTCTGAACGTTTCTTTGAAGCTTGCAAAATTTTGTCCATCACAGATAACATTTTTGTTCTTCGAACGACATTTTTTATTCACTCATCACAATTTTTCAAAAGTCCTGGTATTCCACCAATATTTTCTGCACTATATAATGTTCCTCTACTTCAGTATTCCCTTAATACTCGCTAAACCGACTTTACTACTTTAAAAAAAATGTAAAGTAATAATGTACCCACTGCTTCAGAATATTTTTGGTTTTTCATCCAATATTTATTTATTCATCTGTCAGAACTATCAAGAATGAAAACTATCAGCTGATGTCAATATTAAAAAGTGTTGTGTGAAACTGGGCTGAATCTGACCAATCAGAGGTCTACAGAATTGCCAACTTAAATTCAAATCACTCCTCCTGATTTTTAAATGAGGAATATAATTTTGTTTTTCTTCCCGCGGGAGTAGAAAAAGTATAGTAAGTACCTAGTGTCAAAAACATCTTTAGTCATTCGTATCATAAGGCACTCTTTCCACTCGCTCCCAACTAAAGTAACGTTTTTGACACTTGTTTCTTAATATACTACTTTAAACATGCACATTTTGCTTGGACAAAGTTATGTCAATCAATACAATATTGCAAACTACGAAAACAATCTTAAATGCATTCACTGATAATATCTTATACTTACAGCATATTATGTGTCAGCAAATGTTGGATAATTTGATTCCTTCATAGTCCTCTAGAGTCTAGTTATTTATGTAAATTTATTATATCTTCGCGTGTTGAGAACGAATATGTATTTATCTTTCTAAAATTAAATCATTTTATAGTAAAAAGGAATTATAAACTTAATGAATGATTCTAAGTAAGTTAAGAAATGTTTCTTCTTCCACTTTCTGGAAGTGTTTTTGAAGATCATTGAAATGTTCACAAAATTAAATGAATATTAGACAGAGTGTTGCTTATAACTTCGTGATAAGTATTATAAAATAGGAAAATGTATTCGATATATGGTTTTTTCTATCCGTTATATATATTTAGAGCTATTATTATATTATATATATTATATTATTATTATTGATTTATTGTTGCTCTCAAGCATGCAACATTATAAAAACGTTCCATAAAAGCAAGTTCAGCTTTTCGGAGTATTTATAACAAAAACATTTTGGCAACAAAATCATATAATATTTATAAAGCAATTTTATACGAGTTATACGTATGAGATTTATGAAACATTTGCTGTTTATAAAATCTGTTGTTTTGTAACACTTTTTTAAAGAGAGTTTGGTAGTATTTATGAATCAGCTATAAATACATTATGAAACTATAAACGTTCCAAAAGAGCAAGTTCAGCTTTTCGTAAAATAATTGTTTTATAAATTTATCACGAAAACATTTCGGCAACGAAATTATATAATATTTATAAAGCAATTTTATACGTGTTACATAAGAGATTTATAAAACATTTGTTGTTTTGTAAAACTGTTTTAAGAGAGTTTGGTAGCATTTATAAATCAGGTATGAATGCATAATAAAACTATTGTTAGTAACACTTCAAGCAGCTTATGAAATAATTTGTATGCCGCAGTTATGAGCCATTGAAAATTACAGCTAAAGACGCAGCTATAAAATAAACAATAATACGACTATTATACAATATCAAATTGTTAGTTCTTTAACTTTGCAACAGAATTGTTGCTACATGACTCTAATCAGTGACTATAACAAGTAGTCACTGCTCTAATTACTATCTGTTCTTTCGTCAATAAAAGCGGTATCCAATGAAAGACTAATCTTTTCACAGATAATTGTGACATGTCGATCTTCATGGATAAGCTTACGTAGTTTTCCTGGGAGGCCGTTGCTGGTGAACCGTTCTTGTCAACTGTCGGAAATTAAAAAAAAAATTTCGCGAAAAATTTCCACAGAGATACTACAGATAAAGGCAACAAGTCATAGGCCGTTGTGTAAGTGGAAATGACTGTCTTGACTCTGGTGAGAGAGAAAGAGCCAGACGATCGGAGGATTTTCTGTTTTTGTCTGTGTTAATAGCAAGCGCGCTAATAAAGAAAGTCAGCCACAATCTTTGACATCTTCCTCTAGCAGGCCGATGGGTTCCGAGCTGACTTCTTACCTCTATCTGTAGTATCTCTATGAAATTTTCTCAGTTTAATTCCATTTTCCGACTGCTTCATCAACTTGTAAAATTCAGTTTTAATGTACAGCTTTAAACGAAGCAGTCTGAAACTTTGGCGTTAATTTAACTTAATAGACACTTAAAAGATAACTAGAAAGTACATCCCATTCTTATCACAAGAAGTGGCGATTTGAATTAAATATAATATTGTGTGACTAGTAATTGAACAAAATCCTTATCGACGAGGATAAAGTTGACAGCTCGAATGGAGCGAAAGGCAAAATTCTTAAATTGTGTTTGGTTCTTTGTTATATAATAATATATAACATATTTTACTACAGGGCTAGTTATAAAGAGCTCTACATAATCTTATCTTCTAGTGAGACTCCTACCTCATACCTTATTTCTTATGATATTTTTATTTATATTATTTTTCATTGGATTTTGAATATTGTGTAACCAAACACATGACAATGGTGAAAAGGACTGGCGGTTCAGTGAACAATAACGTCGACAGAAACAAGTTCCTATATTAAACCACCTAGTGTCCATTAGAGAATTGCACAACTTCAAGAACACTTTTCAGTAAATCCCAAGTTGGTGTATTTTAATGTCTTCCTCATTTTTCACTTGTTTTCTCGATATGGGAGTGCTGCTAACTATAAATGGATACTTTTATTGTTATCAAGAAAATTGATTCTATAAAATTGGCAAGCGTAGTGTCAAAATCATACTACTTTATTGGTTGGCATTGTGTTTTATAAAAGGTCTCGGTAATTGTGTTCTAGAAGTTATGTAACTTTCGTATATTAGTGCCGTTAAATAGCGCCCACATTTTTTTTTAAATTCGAAAATATGAAATATTAAATTGTAATAAACATTTGATCACTGAACGATCTTTACAGTATCTAGTTCGCTTTGATAAATTAACAAGGATTGATTAGTGATGAGCAAAATCTGTCTTGGTCTGGCGTTTTTGCAATACCTGCTTTCCCATGAGAGGGCTTTTGTAAGCGATAAGTGATTCAGCCAAGCAGGGCTTTTCCACCTCCTGCTCGAGTGAGTAATCATCTGTATCTGTAAGAATTTGAAGGGTGGGTGACCCCACAGCACTTAAGCCACAATTGGCCCATTGTGCATCCTTTTGAGGTTCAGAGTTTCTTCTAGCTCGTCATCCAGCCTACTTGTTTGGAATAGGCGATAACGTCGCCGGAAGTATTCTCCCTGTGAGTAATATCGTTATAGCGTATTGCTGGATCCAGCCAAAGAGGAAGAATGTTTCTTCTCTTGCGTTGCTTTAAAAATTTGTGCAAGTCGGATTCGTAGGGTTTCCCACTCTTGGGCCACTCACTAACTGCACTACCTAGTTTCCAGGATTTACTCTCAGGAGCTGTCATTTCTGATAGAGGGTTACAGGAAGGAAAGTTGGAGCCGATAGGTCGACTTCCATCTCCTCTGAAGCCTCTAAATTTTTTGGTTCTTATCACTTTTGCCATTTAAGCACCACGAGTATCAAGGGAAAAGATGTCCATCTCGACAGATCCCTAGATTACCGTGACAAGGCTCACTCACGATCTCGAAGGTTCCGTTAGGCTAGGGTTAGGTTTGTGGTGAGTGGGTCCATAAAGCCCTCCACTGCGTCTAGCAAGAGTCTATTGTGGCTCACACCTATTCAGATTTCACCAAACAAATTCAGCTTCTTGAAAAAGCCGATTCGTTTATTTGGTGAATTATATTCCAGGTTCGAGGGGAGAGAGAGACCCTGCCAAACATCAGATACCTGATTCAAGCCGCGGCGGGGCAGGCACAAATTATATGCTCTGCTGTTTCATCATCTTCCAGACAAAGACGGCAAGTCGGATCTTCCGACAGTCCAAGTTTTAGCATATGATGATTCAGATGTTTGGAGACATTCTTCGAAGGATGTATAAAAGCCTTCGAATGAACCAATAAGGTTCCGTTAGTGACAGATAATTGGCTCACTGTTATGCATCCCCTCCGCTCGGATATGCATACCTTGAGATTTAGCCGAAAATACCGTTGGAATGCTATTTAGTCAAAGAATAACAGCACCAACATGATCCAGTTATTACCATAATAGAAGAATGAAGGGTGCTTGCAATGGTATTTCCAATGATCCCAGAATTTTATCAAGACAATCCTTATAGAAATGATTGTCTTTACTTGAATGTACTTACTGTTTTGTTTTGAACGCAAATTAGGTAAGATACACTGAAAACAGTATCTTATATCTCTTTACTTGTTTTTAAACTAAGAGGAGCGATTTGAATTTAAATTGGCATTCCTGCAGCCTAGTGATTGGTTGAATTACCGCCCGTTTCACTCAGCTTTTTTGATACAACTGACAAAGATATTTGTCAGTTTATATGAAAATATTATAACCTCAATCTTTATTAGCTACATTTTTTTACGTTTGTTGTTTTATTTTGAACTAAGTTTATCGAGCTAAGTGCTATTTTGATAAACAAAATCTATGCTTGGTTTTTCTTGTTAATAATAAAAATTCCCAAGTGAAATTTTGTTACTGTAAATATTTCAACATCAAGTTTTACTCACATTGTACATTATTATGCTATTTTTCGATATCAAAGCTTCCGTTGACTTCTAGTTTGTGCTCAAATGTGAATAGAGAATAATTTAAACATACAGTAGCTTTTTTGTACAAGGTTATTTATATTATCCAATTTGACATGAATTACTTATGATAACCTTACATTTTGTTAACAATAATGAGACATTTGGTTACAAATTTCGCCATGGCCCGTGGCCAATGATGATTCAAATTGAAGACTTGCATTGATTCCTCATTGGACACGACACCTGTTAGCAATATAATACATATGTCACATAATTGTCAATTAGTTCGAAAATTCTGAAGACTACCCTTTCGGAACACCCTCTTAATCTAGTAACTTTTAGTGGTGTCAGTGAGGTTTTTTAAAATGCTCCTCCCATATATACTTTGGCAAGTTTATCTGAAGCCGTGAAAGGAATGCAGTCGAAAACATTCGATATTGCCACGTTTAACTATGGAAAAGCTAAATATGTAGTGATAATAGTAATAAAATGGACTTTTTATTGTTAACAATACCAACAATATGATTGAACGTTAATTCTTTAATGTGCTTGTTTTCTTGGATTTTTTCTATCAACATTATTTTTTCAATTTATGAATATTAAAAGATGAGCTCTTTTCCAAATTTGTTATGAGATTCTGCAAGCTCTGGCAGCGTTGTACGAAAACCATAATTACCACACCCTCCGAATCAAATAATTGGTGATTTTGATCGAGAACTGACTTCTTATTTGCAAGCGCGTGCGTGTGTTCTTCCCTCTCACTCCGTCAATTGACTGATATTGATTTATCCAGTGGCGTTGGTATTGTCAGTTACCTCTGTATTTTCAATTTTGCTTGGTAAAATAGGTACCGTACGCCATTTGTACGTTTATGACATATATGCCTCGCCTCGCCTCGCCTCGCCGATTCCCCGTAGCTTCAGATAAACTTGCCAAACAATAGTTTAAAAACAAGGTATTGTTTGCAAATAGCACACTCTGTATAATAATAGTATGTAGCAAATAAGACCTCCATTGAAAAATTCTTCTTAATCCTGATGTTACAACTATATTTATGAAACTACTGTAGATTTTGCGTAAAATTCCGAAAAATGTCAATTTTTATTAATAAATATAATTACATTATTAACTACTCCACTGAAATACTTCGTTCAATGCAAAAATAATCATTAAGCAGATATTTCTATTAATTTTTCCTTCTTATATATTTCATCTAATTTTACAGCGCGTAACGAATAGCTTATTACCTTCCGATTGAATGAATGGCAGCAGTGGCTAGGCAAAGACATCTCGACAGTACATAACCGGAGCAAACAGAGCTCAGTAGATTGTGCGGTGTGCTTTTAAAGTCCATCCTACTGGCCGACCCGTAGAGGCCATCCCAACTCGAACTATCAACTATCTCACCTTTATTGCACCTGCCGAACTCGTAAGAGAGACAAAGTCGACCGACGACCGGCTGCCGGCACCACACACTTAAATTCATAAATACCTTTACTAGAACCACCGCACGAACCAATGGAACACTGGAATCGTGGACTTAGCGAGAGCTTGAACAATTCCATTATTTGGTTGTAGCGCTTCAATCGTACGGTTCGGAACTTGGTTCTGCAAAAACCACAACAAACTGAGTAACTTTTCTCTTAGACTTCTCCTTCAGTTGAATCACGGTAGTCCGTGGATTGGCACGATTGGCCGTTGTTTTGAGCGATTTGTGCGTGCGCTGATTGAATTAGCGATCGTATTAAAGTTTTTGAATGTTTTGTGACGAAGTGTTTGGCGCTTTTCACGCTGGATTTTTTTTGTGACGACCAAAATAGGTGCGAGAGATTTTTTTTATCAAATGAATTGTTGGCTTTAGTTGCGACAAGATTTTTAAATATTTATCGAAAAATATTAAATAGCAAGTGGTATGTCCATGGAAAAAATAAGACGCAATTATTAGGGATTTGTTGGTTACCAATTTGAAAGTGTTTAAATGGAAATTTATCAATTTCAATTGGAATATAGAAAAAATAGTGGATCCGTAAAGTTGATTAGTTATTTTGTGGGAACTATTTTCTGAAAACTTCCAAAAATGGCAATTTTACAGTCTTATTCAGGACTTTAAAATAGCTTCTACCTGAGTTCAATTTTAAAAAGTTATAAAGCTAATTTCATGATAATAAAAAAATTAAAAAAATATAGTTATTAATAATAAAATGATTAAAAAGAAAAATTACAAACAAGACACTTGCTAGATTTCTCCAATTGAAACAATCAGTCTTTGCAGTGTTCCAAACATTTTCTTTCTATTAATAATACATAATGAAACGGCTCAACCCTTTTTTTAGAACTTATCAAAAAAGGTTGATTTGTGATAAGTGCTTAATATGAAGTAGGAACTTATTACAAAAATTTCATATTCACGCTTCTCTTCTACTCCACTATTGATGTCTTTTTGAAAAAAAAAACATTTTAAATCGATGTTTTCTTTCATACAAATGATTTTCTTGTGAATTATTATTATTATAACTAGGTTTCTCTTCTGCCCTACCACTGATGACTCTTTGATAAAATCGCCAGTACCTCTGGCAAATTATTATTATTATTATTAAAGTAGGTTTATTTACAGTTGCATTGTTGCTTTGATTGGTTTATCGATAACCTTATTAAGCTCAAAAAGTTACATAGTATTCAAACATTTCGTTAGACTGGAAAAGTTCAATAAAAACTTTTCACAAATAATTAAAATGACAAATTAATGGTTTCAGGAATTTTTCCATGAGTATCAACACAAATAGGATTGAGGGCTTGTTATAATTACTCTAAAGTTCTAAGATAAACGATTGCCCCATAATCCATTTTAGACATTATAAGGGTGATTCTACCAGCAACGTCAGATTTGACGAAAATAATTTTTGTTTTTCCTATATTTAAAAATAACACATATTATGTAGTTAAATGATGAAACCAGAAAAGCTGAATAGTGCTAGATAAATGGCCCAAATAAATACAAAATATTTTTCACATTATTCCTAATTTTTGCTTGGACAAAGCCACGGAGCTGAGCTGCTCAGTTACGAAGCTGAGTTTTGATGAAGTTCATCATATATTTGGATTACATTGTGACAAAATTATTTATCAAATAATATCAAATAATTTAATACCAAATAAAAGTTTTTTTCTTATAGCTGGACCTACTATTTCTCCTTGCCAAAGTTTCGTCATGTTCTTCGTTGGAGAATCTCCTTGCTGTTTTTTTATTGTCCTAACAGACGTTTTTCATAATTTCCTTTAGGAGTTCTTTCTTTTCTCAGTTTTTTTTCTGGTTCCTCAATTTTCCTTTCCAAGGCTTCTCTGTTTTTTCTCTTTTTTTTCAATCCAGACGCTATTCTTCCTGAATGTGGAGGAGTATTTTCTATATCTCTTTTGAGTACTGACGGGAGGAGTTTGATCAGAAATTACTCTTTCCCATGTTTGTGCTCTTTTTTCTCTCTCTCTCTTTCTCTTTTATCACGTTCTGTCATCATTTATAATTTCAATCTTTTCTTCCTCTTTTCTTCTGTTATATCTTTCTCTCTTTTTGCCGCTTCGTACTTCTCGGGGTCATGACGGTTGGTTTCTCTCAATTTTCTCATGGCCATTTTTTTCTTTTTCGTCCGTTTTCTTATTAATTCTGACGCTATTTTTGTTTCTTCAACTTTGTTTTTATATATAACCATTTCCGCCCTTGAAGTGATTTTCATAATTAGGAGCGAGAACGCAACTGTATCTCAGCCCCATAGTTGAATCTCAGCTCCTTTACCACAAAATGGTGTCGGAACTGGGATCTACGGAGCTGAGATTTTTTAACCATTATCGCTGATTTCACTTTCAATTTTGAGGTTGTGATTTTGATATTTGACGAATGATTACAGCTTATTGAGAACAATAAAACCCCATTGTATCATGCAAGTACATATACCTTGACTGAAAATTTACGTGAACACGGAACTGAGAATGAATTACATTCTCACCCTTACAGATGATAATAACCAAAATAATACAGTACCGGTTACTTTCACGCGCTTTCTTCGAATGAATGACATTAACTAACAAACAGACGCATGTGTACGATTGCACATAAGCATTCTTGCCACCTAGTGGATTTTCGTGAAGTCCAAGCTCTTGTTCACGGAGCTTACAACACGGGGACAAATCAATGTTAGTCCAAAATGAATATTGTTGTTGAAAAATTAAAGTCATTGTTCCTGACGCTGAGAATTTGAGAGTTTTTTATATGAATAATCAGTTTATAAATATTTTTTTCAATTTTTCAAATGTGTAGTTCATATTCTACCTTGCCATACCTACTGGATGTGGGGACATGACACGGAGCTGAGATCTCATCTTATGTTTCCAATATTTTGTTGTGTTATATAAAAAAAATTTAATTAGAGTGTAGAAAAGGATTGAGAACGAATGTGATTAACTTATACATACTGAATTACTCCATCATTAAAACGTATATCCCAAAAATTAACTGGGACATGAATACTGACGTTGCTGGTAGAATCACCCATAAACGATTTGTATATATTCAATAAGATTTCTTATTTTTATTCTACTGAAAGAAGATGTTAACATCAGAACCCCAGTTAATATTTGATATACTTTTTAAAATGTTTAGCCTTTTTTTACATTTTCTTGCGAGATCTTCAATGAGTTCTTTCCATTGAAAATTTTGACCTATAAATGACGAAGTCATTCCAATAGGATGGGAGTCCGTGAAGATTGATAATTGGTTTTGGATGATACTGTTATTTGTGAACAGATATATATCTACTTTTTGTTCTCAATTGTTAGATTGTTTTTTAGAAAGCTTATAAATGTATACTCACTTCTTTGTTTTAACAAACAATTTCTTATATTTTACTACAAAAGTGTCCGGGTCGGCGTTTGCTGGACGGGAATCATCTACCCTGCACTGACGATTGCGCAAGGACGTTGATAATGTTCCTTCTAATTCGAATCAAATGAAAATAACAGAATACCGTTCTACTATAAACCATCGAAGAACTGAATTGACTTCAAAAGAAATAAAACATTTGGAATAAATAGTAGGAAAATGAGCTTATATCCTCTGTTCATGCAGTTACATACATCATGAAAAAAACCTTTACTAGAAGAAGCAGACCTTTTAATTGAATTTTGTTTTATTGCGGAATAGTGCTATTTTAATTATTGTTTTTTGTTGAACTTACAGGAAGCATTGTTGTTTTAAATAGACGTAAAATGAGTCTGTTACATTTTTCCAAATGGATTTGTATATCAACCGGGAAAAAGCAGTCCAACTCACATTCCTTTAATACTTTTTGGTCGAGTCAACTAGGTATATGGAAATATTTTGTTCATGATAAGTGATTAAAATTAATAAAAAATGGAAAATCAGTTATTTTCTGTAAACTCTACAAAGTGAAATATTTTTACAATTATTTAAAATGAAGAAGACAGTTCAATATAGTTATTAATATAAAAAGTATAAAATGCCGGATTTCTCCAATTAAAACAATCAGTCTTTGCAGTGTTCCAAATATGTTTTTCAATTATATTAGTAATACAATATAATGAAACGATTCAATATTTTTAAAGGGTTTTGTGATAAGTGCTTAATTTCAAGTAGGTACTTATTACAAAAACTTCACATTAACGCTTCTCTTCTACTCTACTATTGATGTCTTTTTGAAAAAATCATTTTAAATCTATGTTTTCTTTTATATAAATGATGATGGTGATAAATCAGTCAACTAATTGAAAATATTTTGTTCATAATATGTGGTAAGAATTAATAAAAAATGGAAAATCAGTTATTTTCTGTAAACTCTACGGATTGAAATATTTTTACAATTATTTAAAATATAGAAGGCAGTTCAAGAGCATTGTGTTAATTAACAATTGTCCAATTCATTGAAAAATTTATTCCCAACTGCAATGAATCCTTTGAAGTGTTTAGAATACATCATGATTTTTTCAAATTTTTATATCAACAATTAATACATTGAAAAAAATCTTTTGATGAAGCGCGCGAACCCAAAATGACAGATCATTGACAGCAATGAATTAAAATCATATATTTTTTTAAGGAAATTTCCTCCCCTTCAAGAACGTTCTTATTTTATTTTTCTAAAGATGAATCGAAGTCCAATGATCATGCATATTTATTTTCAATTTGTATTTTCTAAATCTAATTTCGCTGAGTTCTTGCGAAATACAAAATCATTATTTCATTTACGTCATCTTTCATCTAAACATATATTACGACTCGTCACGAATAGAATATTAACTTTAATGTCCCATATGACCTGAAATATTTTTTTAATCACGATATCAAATAGTATCATAAATCATCGATACTCGACATCCTAATTAGCTAGTAATTTCTACTTTATGAAAGAGATCTTCATTATTTGAAATCATTTCAGTGTAACTATTCGGTCGTTTATACAGGATGTCCCGGTAGCTCGTGATTAGGAGATGATGGAAAGGCTAGCTGGACTGGAGTTCTAAAGAGTAGGGAGATCTGGGAAATTTCAGCTTTATCTGTATTAATTTCATCAATTTTCCGCAAATTTTTCTGCAACTCTTGGATTGAATGTATTTTCCATCTCTTATAATTAATTTTCTTGAAGTTTAAAGAATTTCTACATTTCGTTTTTAGATATTTTTGAAAGGTTTTTGAAGAAATTCGCTATCTCAAAATTCGCATTTGAAGATCAATTTG
This sequence comes from Galerucella pusilla, assembly GCA_910591695.1. Taxonomy (NCBI): domain Eukaryota; kingdom Metazoa; phylum Arthropoda; class Insecta; order Coleoptera; family Chrysomelidae; genus Galerucella; species Galerucella pusilla. The sequence continues at coordinate 63,621 of CAJUYI010000913.1, read as the reverse complement.
GAAATTATAATATTTTTTGAAAGGTTTTTAAAGGTATTCGTTATCTCAAAATTCGGCTTCGAAGATCTATTTTTAAAACTACATTATTTTTGAAAAGTTTTTAAAAACACTCGTTATCTCAAAATTCGCATTTGAAGATCAATTTGGAAATTATTTTATTTTTGAGAGGCTTTCAAAGTTATTCGATACCTCGAAATTTGCATTCAAAATTATATTATTTTTTAAAGGTTTTTAAAAATAATCGATATCTCAAAATTCGTATTTGAAGATCTATTTGTAAGACTATATTATTTTTGAAAGGTTATTAAAGGTATTTGATATCTCAAAATTCGCATTTGAAGATCAATTTGGAAATTATTTTATTTTTGAAAGGCTTTCAAAGGTATTCGATACCTCGAAATTTGCAGATCTATTTGTAAAATTATACTATTTTTAAAAGGTTGTTAAAGATATTCGTCATCTCAAAATTCGCATTCGAAGATCAATTTGTAAACTTATATTATTTTTGAAAGGTTTTTAAAGGTATTCGATATCTCAAAATTCGCATTTGAAGATCTATTTGTAAACTTATACTATTTTTAAAAGGTTTTTAAAGATATTCGATATCTCAAAATTCGCATTCGAAGATCAATTTGTAAACTTTTTATTATTTTTGAAAGGTTTTTAAAGGTATTCGATATCTCAAAATTCGCATTTGAAGATCTATTTGTAAGCTTATATTATTTTTGAAAGGTTTTTGAAGATATTCGATATCTCAAAATTCGCATTTGAAGATGTATTTTGGAAATTTTATTATTTTGAAAGGATTTTAAAGATAGTCGTTATCTCAAAATTCGTATTTGAAGATTTATTTGTAAAATTATATTAATTTCGAAAGGTTTTTGAAGGTATTCGATATCTCGAAATTCGCAATTGAAAATCTGTTCCGGAAATTAGGTACCTACACTATTTTTGAATGAATTTCAAATGTATTCGATATCTCAAAATTCGTATTCAATGATCTATTTGGAACATAATATTATTTTTGAAACGCTTTTAGAGATATTCGTTATCTCAAAATTCGCATTTGAAAATCTATTTAGATAATTATATTTTTAAAAGGTATTCGCTATCTTAAAATTCCTATTTAGAGATTAATTTGGAAAATTATATTATTTCCGAAAGGTTTTTAAAGATATTCGATATCTCAAAATTCACAATTGAGGATCTATTTCAAAAATTATAGGTAGGTACTATTTTTGAAAGGATTTCAAATATATTCGATATCTCAAAATTCGTATTTAACGATCTATTTGGAACATAAAATTATTTTTGAAACGCTTTTAGAGATATTCGAAATCTCAAAACTCGCATTTGAAAAATTATATTATTTTCGAAAGGTTGTGAAAGGTATTCAATATCCCAAAATTCGTATTTAACGATCTATTTGGAACATAATATTAGCTTTGGAAGGTTCTTGAAGATATTTGTTATCTCAAAACTTGCACTTGAAGATATATTTGAAAAATTATATTATTTTTAAAAGATTTTCAAAGATATTCGACCATTCCCGTTGTTTACTTTGTGTACTTTCGAAGACAAAAAGTGGGAACTGGAGAAATCGATAGTAAGAATCAGATAACTACCTGGTGATAACGATACACTCCACAAACATCCTTTACCTGCGTAATCCAATTCTCTACACTCCAACAAAATACATGTGAAACTTTAGAATAGGTATTCAGTTCCATTACTCTTATTATTTTTCTTCAGTAGGGTCAAGCGGTGTAGAATCATCGAACCTACGTTTTATCCACAAATAGATCAATATAAGTTAGCAATGACAAGGAAATCATTTAAAATTCTGCTCACAAATTAAAATCTGGTAATAATAAATTATACACCAAGGCGGTGAAGACTTTTATTATTGACCGAGCACCAACATTAGTTCACGAGGGTCTTATAAATATACTCGCTATCTTTTCCACTACTAGCCAGACATTATACACTATTTCAATGCTAAAATAGTACTTACCAAAGAATCTTTAATGTAAAAACGTTGCATATGAGCTTCTTTATTGTTACTATTACAATTTTAAGAGCCATACTTATACACCACAGCGTTCGCAAACGCACCACGAGAAGCGTTTAGCCACTATTCTGACTGACAAGTACACTTCGCTCCATAGATTATGAACGTACTCCTTATGTCAGCAGTCATGTTTGGTTGAGCGCGAATTTTATAGCAATGGCAATATTATTCAAATAATTTTATCTTGTTTAGGTAATTTCAAGCAACGAATATGTTGAAGAAAATCTCCTTGGTATACAAAATTATGTTTTACAAGTTTTTGTTAAACTACTATCCCTGTAATGCCCGGTTTTATAAAGTAGAATTAAATATCTTGAGTTACCCCGAGGGTTAACTCTCTGGTTAAAATGCAAAGATCCATGGTGTATTTCTGTAAAAATATATAAAAGAAGAAAAAGTGGGGCCATAAAACAGTGTTTTCTTCTATGAGTCGGGTGCAACAAAACCTATAACCTCGCATTTTTTTGATATATGGTGGCGTGAAAATTGAAATTATTAAATTTAAAAATGGATTTTGCGAGCACGAGTAGAAGGAGTGTGAACCCTTCGGAAGAAGAAGTCGTTGTACTGACTGCATTTCTATTTCTAAACACAGTAGGTTCTCGAGGTGCCTCAACCATTTGAATAATATCTTCCTCATCTGTTAGGAAGTCATCAAAAATTTCAAATTAATTTCTCACTTCATCCATGTCCTCATTGAAAATATATACCTATCGGATATATGATATTATTATATATATTACATCTTGTTTTTAACATAACCTTTCATTTCTTCACATTTTAGCAGTTTGCGCATGACAACCGCTAACTCGAGAGTTAACCCGAGCCAAATGGTGGGGCATGGTTAACTCTTACCCCGCTTTATAAGACGCTGTATCACCCACCTGTCACAGGGTTAACTCTCGGGGCAGGGGTAACCCGAGCTTATAAAACCGGGCATAAGAACTATATTGTTTCATAGTGAGATAAATATTGATTGTACTTTTTCTCATTTTTACGCAGCTCATCCCCATTTAATCGCATTTCTCTTATTCTTCAATTTTTATTAGATACCAAGATTTTTATCACATAAAATGTCTGGTAATTCTTGGCTCTTGGCTTCTATTAAGATCTTATCGAGCAATTGAATTAATTGATATCAAGATACTCGCTAAATGTTCAAGAAAAATGGCATTTCAGAAATCTCGCAAAGAAAATGTGCATTAAGTATATATAGAAAATACACTTAAGTGTGTCTAGTGGCTTTTGTATGATGCCATTTCAATTATACTCTTTAATGGTAAATGAAAATAACGATCTTATTGGACCTATAAAGTGGTAGTGGATTTGAATTGAATGTGCTATACATACTTTTATACGGTGTGTTCACTTAAGGTCGCAATTTTATCCATGAGTGAACTTCTTCCATTTTGACTAAATCAAAAATAGTTATCTGCAGTAATATCACATGAGAGTGAGAATAAATTAAAAATAATTTGACATATTATAGAGAACTTGTTGGCAATAGATACGAGAGCCCGAAGGGCTCGAGAGGCTATTATGCGAAATGGCAACAAGTATGAGAAAAGGCATGGATAATTATTATAAAATATATTGAGATCGTGTGGTAAATGACACATAAATATTTTCAAAAAATTCAGGTTTTTGGGCTACAGCAATGTAGACCATAATAATTGAATCATAAACAATCTAAGAGGGTGGGCAACATATTTGGTGCATGTATTATTTGAAATTATATTTTTTTGTGTAATAGCCGATGATATTCAGAGAACTTGTCACAACTTTTGTACCGAGCTAACTCGTATTAAAACAAAATTTTACTTTTCAGTTGAAAAAGGCAGACTGCTTAGTGACAGTTGAAAGAAACAATACTAGAACCTACAGACGAGTGATAATATTTAAGCGTCTTTTGTGATTTTAACTTTTATGAAAAAGAATTACGCTTATATTTTATTTATTGCGGATTCGCTTATATGTAAAGCCAGTGAAGTGACAAAGAAGATTATGTCAGTGTTGTCAACTAACTGATTTGGATTTTGTAACTTTTCTGAGAAATGGACACTGAAAGTCCTGTTATTTGGCCCGCATGGTGTTATTCAGGTAAGCTCGGCAAAAATTTAAAATATTATTCAATTCTTTTTTTCTGCTCCTTAAAACTGTACTTCATTACCTACTTGAACCCACATTGATAGAATATCAAAAAGTGATTCAATACAATAAATGTCTTATATTCAAAATAATGCAACATCTAAGTCAAAATTATAAACATCCTAAGATTTCCGGTTGAAACTGGAAATTTTCAGCTTATTCTCAAAGTTTTGTTAAGCTTTGTTGTTGATTCTATTTTGGTAAATATTTGTAAGACCCTATTGACTACCAATAATAAAAATAAATTCAGGTGTTGTGCTCTAGGTATTTACAGAGCCTTGCATTCCACGAGTATATGAAAACAGCCAGAATTAATTCTGTTCATTCTCCACTAGCTTGAACTATTTGGAGTGTCTATTCAGTCGGCTGATATTGTGATGATTATTTTTCTCACTTGTCAAAATCTGACATTTTGGTGGTTTTGACCAATAGCAATACATTATTCTAGCCAATCATTCGGTATTATACTGATAATTCTGCTTCCTCATCGATAATACCTTGTTTACATTAAAACGTCAAAATTTTACTTTGAATTTGTCATTATTGAGAACTAAAAGTGCTTCGAAGTTTATTGAAAAATGAGAACAAACCGATTCAGTGCCATCACCCAAGAGAATATTGAACATTCAGATAATACAAAATTTTTAATTGTTGAAAAAAATAATCTTCCCAAATACAACTCGCTCTTCAAATTTTATCACATAATTTTATTTTATTTTCATCACTCAAACTTGTTTATTTGAGGCAAAAATATGAAAACAAACCGTCCTAACGGACTCGTGATTTTATCTAAGTTTTCATGGAAATGAAAAAATTATCGATAAAATTTGAAGCACTCGTGGTATTACCTTTGATAATTTTTTACTGAATATAGTAACCAATCAAATTACTTAATTTCAAGTCATGTGTCAATTTTCATCCAATCACCGCTGTATTACAGCGAAAATATCCTACCTGTGGTGTTTTTAGTTTGGTGTTTATTTTTTATCAAAAATCAATTAAACGTCAAACTGACAACTGGATTAAAAATGTCGCAAAGATTTGGTATTGCATCTAACGATTCAATTAATTTACCAATTGTACTTTTCAAACAACTGTAGTTTTAAATAAAAATGAATAATATTTGATTAAAACTAATAAAGTTTGTATTAAAAATTATTAAACATCAGATTGACAATCAATTTTTTGACATCTACAAAGTAAAAAATTATCTTATCGAATACTCCTCGGGTCTTGACAACATTATCTAGGTATTATCAAGACCCTAGGGGTATTACTACTGAAAATGCTAGGGAAAATACAAGCTGTGGAAAATTGGAAATTTGTATTAACATTACACCACCAAAAAAGAGAACAATTAGTTGGCATGAAATGTGGAGCTCGTCTCCATTTGTCATATAACGGGTGAGATTTGACAATATTTTCAGTGTCATTATGACGTATATTACCGCACTAGTGCGTTTTTAAATACATTACCGCACTAGTACGATAATAAGAATCCAGAAAATTACTATTATCAGAAATAAATATTTAAAATAACACTGGAAGCTGCATTTTCAATTTTCGAAGGGAGATTGTCTTCGCTAGAACTCATTTTTATAGATTTTTGTTCATTCAACTTTGACAATTTGATGACATAACTAATTTATTTCATTTCCACAGCTTTGTTTGTCTTTGTTTCTATGGTCAAAAAATATGACTCACAGTACCTCATGTTTGCTGTCGATATTATTAAAAATACATTGGATTGAATTTTTTTAAAAATTTTATGATATAGGTACTGTTAATAATACTAATAAACAGTTGTAAATAAAATTTTGTTCGTAACACGTGTGATAGGAATTATTAACGCACTTATGCAAACTTTACATGCGTGCGTTAATAATGTCCATATCCCACTAATTACGTAAATAACTATTATATGACTGTGATAACGTGAAGCCTGAAAAACGCTGAAAAGAACTGATACAATTTATTTCTATATTTTTCATTCTTCCTGTATGTCTCGTTCTCGTTGTTTACATGGAAATCAATATAAAATTCTTATGAAGAGTAATTTCATTCTAATTTAGATACAATATTTCCTAAATACTTTTTCATAGTAATTTTTAATAAACTAATACTAAACTAAACTAGCTTTGGGTTAACTCTTCCGAAGGTTGACCACCTATCTGGTCAGTATTCAATATAAAGGGTTTTTATGAACCTGCCTTCGGCTGATCTTGAAAGATAAATTCTCACGAAACATTAGATACAAGAAAACTTTTATTCTGAGTAAGGATTTCATTTACTACATCCGGAGAGCAATATTTGAAGTTTCAGGTTACCTTTTTAAATCAAGAAATACACAAAAATAAATTAAGTTACTCCAGAAAATTTGTTGTGTCACAGCGAGGGCAGCTGATAGTAGGTAGGGCTACTAAAGCGTTTCCCCAAAAAGTGATAAGAGATGATAAATTTTCCGTTTCTGGGACTCCTCCAGAGCTGGTTGAGGTAGTAAATACTATTTCATTAGAATTGTTGCCAAATAAATTGAGAGAAAACTACAAATAAGCATAAATACAACTGTAAGAAAATCTTTATTTTTCTTGAATGCATTTTGTCTAGAAAGTCAAAATTTCCTAGCGATTTGCGACAAAGAACATTTTTTTTAATTATAGAATCAAAATCACGACATAATACATTGATTCAGACGTATCCTATATTTGTTTTCATCTCCAATTCCTTCAATTGTTTTATAAAGGAATAATTCGACAGTTCCTAATATACATACTTTAAGTGACAATATCTTTATTTTCTCTCCTCCACTGAACCTAACAGGTCCATCAGGTCCTTCCGATCTCACAAAATATATCCAAGAATTACTTTTCTACCTGTATCGTGTATTCTAAAGAGCTTTATTATGGGTACGGGTTGTTTGGATGAGGAGACCATTAAAATTTCTCGATTTTACGAACTTTGTCCAGTCACTCAAGGGTCACCACTAACGGTTATTATTTACACAAAAAGTTGAAGGTCGAAATACCGAGAGTTTTACGATAAACATTGACATTGGCGTGGTAAACTTTTTTTTTAAACTGATTTCGTCGGGATTTATACATTACACGTTTGGAGAAACAGTGAGACAATTGCAAAAATGAGCAGAAGATGTCAAATTTTTCTAGGGAATTATTGCAGGGAATGAAATGGTAGACCAGGGGGTCTATTCTCAAACAGTGACATTTTTTGTCGCATGCGAGATTTTACTCTTTTGTCTTGATTGACAAAAGTATAATCTCGCATCCGACAAAAAATGTCACTGTTTGAAAATAGACCCTCAGTTAGTTAAAGAAGGTTCTAAAGAAGCTTTTACTGGTCCGGAACCGTTTTGTGGAATCACAAAGGATTACATAAGAGCGGAATTTGGAAACTGGCTTTTTAAGGAACACCAACTCAAATGGAGGCTGACACAAGGACACCTCCATACTAAGAGTCTACTGGATAAGTTAGACAAGGAACTCTCGTCCAGGCTGTTGAAACTGCCTAAAAGAAATTTGAAGACAGTTACCGACCTGGTGACTGGACACTGTACCCTGAGAAAGCATCTGCGCCGGATGGGCAAAGTTTGTGAACCTATGTGCATAAAATCTGAACTCTACGATGAAACACTCACTCACATACTCTGCTTTTGTGAGATCTTACAAGGACTCAGACGGAAGCATTTTGAAGTGGAAATAATACAACCATCACAACTACTGAAGACTCCTCCAGCTGAACTGGTGGTCTATATAGAAGACACGAAGCTTCTGAAATGGAAGTAGGTAGATACCATGGATGATGGTACAATGATTCGGTTCAAGTGCCTGGGCTGTTGAGCCCAACCCAAACGTATGAAAGAATGAATTAACATTCCTGGGCCGGTAAATACCTCTGAGGTACCTTCCACTGTCCTCTCCACTCCCATACCCTGAACTCATAAAAATCACCAATCCATCCAATGTTGCCTGAAGAGGATGAGGAAGGCTATAGCGATTCGGACCCCTTGAGAATAGAGAATGAAGTACTATATTTTCTTCCTTTTGCCCTTGAAGAAGAGAAACAGAACATACGAAATATTTCACCAAGACTGTGCAAATAAAACTGAAGATTGCGAGGAGAATATAAGCCGAATTTTGCGATTAGTTGGAAACCTATATAGATAAAAATTCAAACATTCCTCCTTATACCTAGGCAGAGCATTCATCATATTGATCAAGAACGACCAATAGCTGTGAAGCACTCCAAATATAATTTATCGTCCTACTCTCTAACAAAATTTTTCGGTTCCTATGAACATAACAATAAAATAATGTGAGCATAGTCAAAAAATTAAAATAATAATATCTATTTCTGTCACTTGTAGACGCACTTTGGCCCTTTTAGAATAGCTTTTGACCCATAATTACATCAAAAATTGCAGAAAATGCTTAAAAAGCCATAAAAAGTGAAGTAGCTAATCTGTTGAGATTATGAATATTCATGCAAAAATATTACATTTCGGATTTCGGGTCATAAATTAATTGAGAAAATCAGGGAGTTCGAAATGGTTGTCTGAAAATAGCACGAGATTCAAATTGGAAGCGATACTTTTTCGCTTTTTTATTTTTACCCCATGTATGTCTAGAAATATCGCATGTGTATATAGTTTATATTCTTTTTTTAACCCTTATACAGTGTGGAAGCCACTTATGGAATATGTCATTATTTTAGAAAATTATAAAAAATGCCGAGACACGTCAACTTTTGAATTGAGTTGTGTGTTATGTAAACATAAATTTAAATGTACAGGGTGATTCACGCAAGTATGCCATAGTCGGTGTTGTTTTTTTAATGAAACACCCTGTATATTTGCATATTTTTGAAATCCTCTTAATAAACCGAATCCAACAAACTAAATAATGTATGGTCAATTATGAATTATACAGGGTGAAATTTTAAAATTAATTTATTACACTTGAAATTTTGATACTTTTTTAAATTAGCTAAATATGGATTTATCAAAAATCTGAACTAAGTAATTATTAGACGTATTTGTATATTAAACAAAACCTGCTACGCTCTTGAATTTTATCATAAATACCTAAAAATTGCCTAAGAACGCCAATAATTAGACAAAATCGGTAAATAATGTGGATTGTTTTCTATTCTGTCAGTTGTTGATGTGTTGACAGTTTATACTGAAAAAGTAAAATCTTTGTCAAACACTCTTTCCTTGTCGACAAAACAATGAAATATTTAACTGAGACTCACCGAATTGAGATTTTAATGATGATCGGGTACGGGGATAACTGCAGAAGTCAAGTTGGAGTGGCAAACTTATTTAATCACAGGTATCCCGAATTGCCTAATATTTCACAAATTACTGTGTCTAAAATTCATGCACAATTCAGAGAACTTGGACATGTCAAACCATTGTAAAGAAAACCACACTTCGTTGAAGATGATGTGAAAGTGGATATTTTGTTAAGTGTCGAAGAGAATCCAAATTCAAGTACACGTCAAATTGCCCGTGAAAATAATGTCATAATAAAGTCATACAACTGTTCTAGGATGTCTTCATGAAGAAAAATTTTGATGAATATGCTGAACAGAAATGAGGTAGCTCTTGGTACCCTTCTTTTTTCTGAGGAATCAACATTCACATTGAATGGAGAGGAAAACCGACAGAACTGTAGATATTGGTCAGCAGAGAATCCTAATTGGATGCGTGAGACACATAGATACTCAGTACCCTCAAAAGGTGAACGTTTGGACCGGTATCATAGGCCACAATATTATTGGTCGTATATTCATAGATGGAAATTTGACAGCTGAAAAATATTTGAATATGCTTAGAAATGAAGTTATTCCTGCGTTGGCAAACTCGTATCCCAACGCAATAGATCCTAGCTGATGGATTTGACGAAGAGGTACTATTGAGTGGCAAGCTAGATCGCCAGACCGTTAGATTTTTTTCTGTGGGGTTATCTCAAGAACAAAGTATATGCAACACAACCAACTAGCATTGTAGACCTCAAAGACAGGATAACTACAAAAATACGAAATATTTCACCTCAAACTTTAAACAAAGTTAAGGAGGAGTTCTCTAGGAGACTGTGCTATTGCCAACAACTAGGTGGAGAACATTTTGAGCATTTATTTTAATGTATTAAAATCAAATACATCAGGTATTTTATGTATGTGTTTAATAACTGTAAAAATAAAAATTCCACCCTGTATAATTCATAATTGACCATACATTATCTAGTTTGTTGGAGTCGGTTCATTGAGAGTATTTCAAAAATATGCAAATATACAGGGTGACGTGTCTCGACATTTTTTATAATTTCCTAATGACATAAAGAATTTTATTCCATAAGTGGTTTACACTCTGTATGAATTTACCTGCTGTTCAATTCATCCAAAACAATGTTTTCAAGATTATTATCTGAAAAAACACAACAAACCCTTAAATCAACGATTTGCTAACCAAATAACGACTGCCATTTTGTCGCTATCTAACAGCGCCCGTTACGATACTGAAATATAAAGTCGTTCAGTAACGATAATCGTCAATGAACGACATCGTCACTGATTACAGAAAACACTCCTCAGTTTCAGTACGGAAGACAATTAACGTGAACTCAAAAAAATGTAATATTATTAAAAAGTAACAGAGCTGCTCTCTACATATTGACATAGAAAAATATTTATTGGAACTGTTTATAGTTTTTACAAAAACAATAAAATCACCAGTCTTTTCACCGAAATATTAACATTTAATTGTTTTACTGCAAATGCAAATCAATTTAGCAAGTCGCGTTAACCACCTGGCCTTAAAGATAATTTCTTGACAGATGGACTTCGAAGGTAATTTACCAATGATCGTCAACTCTTCTAGGTACTTTTGAGCATTCTTGAATTCTTCAAGTAGTCGAAGATGGAAGAAAGCAGAGACATAGCGTGATTCTCGGTATTTACAGTAATGACTATAGACGGTGATGATAATTACCTTAAAGGGTCATATTACGTCATTATCTATACAGACTGTTATCTATTGTGAGAATTTGTTTCAGATGGTACCCGAGGCGCTAAAAATGTTCTGTTATAAAGATGTTTAATTGTAAATGCTTTTTCATTATACTTATATAACAACACCTTGTTTTTATTTGTTTTTACAAAGACGTAAAAGTGGCATTTTCAGAACAACGCATGGAAAATTTTGCCCGAACTGGAAGAATATCATCAGTTTTACTTTTTTTGAGATCTTGCCTTTCTATAAAAAGTTGATAGGTACTCGTGTTCATATCTCGACCTGGATTTTGCTGGTAACAAATCAGCACTGTCTTATGCCGCTAGCTCTAGTATGTTCATAATAATATCTTCTGTATGTTCCTAGTGGCAGTAATTCATCATCATCATCATTCATTCAAGTAATTCATCTTGACAACGGTAGCTGCCGAAACGTCGTAGTAAAAATATAAAAACATAATATTGTAGTTTGATTCCCAAAATAAGAAAAATAATGTTCATATAGGGTTTTTCTTATTACTCTCATGTATTGCCAGAAAAACCTACTTTTTTGAGTAGATTCATGCATCAACTGCTTAAACCACGAAATTATGCCTATTTGGAAGCTGCTGATTTAGTTGTGTAGTCCAGAAAAAATTCTAGATCTCGAGTACTGGTTAAGCTAACCTCCTCAGCAATTGAATTATAGTGGAATGGTGTAAATTGTTATCAATTTAAATTTTTCTTTAACGCATGTAAACGTCCATTTTTTTGACTTCAGGTATTGATTTTTTTACCACTAAGAGAGTATTTTTAACATGGTGGCTTGAAACTTCTCCTCTGTTTTGGTTATTGTTGATTAAAAAATGAGTTCTTGGATGCATTTTCAATGCGAGTGAAGAAAAAGTATAATTTACATATAGATATCGCAGAATAATAATTATTCTAACGCTTCATAAACTGACCCGAACCAGCTGTGGGCATTCCCAGATGCTCCACTAGGTCATGGTTAAGAGGGTGGGTAAGAGAACAACACAATAAACACTGGAAGAATACGCCCAGGCGAACACATGGGAAGAAATTCATAAAAGAACCATCAGAAAAAGTAGCGAAAGAACTTTTCTCAATAAACAGGAACGCACCATAACGGGGCAACTTACGGATATTATGCTACTGTGAGATGCTGGACCACAGGAGGCAGAACCTGTATGGAATACCCAAAATGACTCCAGAAAACTTCCACAACCAACCAGTAAAGAACCTGTATGAGCTAATACAGGGAACGGATTGGCTGAATAGGCTGTAGACAGAACACTATAGGAGGATCCAGAATAAGCCCAGGAGGCTAAGGTGGTGCCGGCGACGGGACGGCTTAAAAAAAACACTTTATAAGTTTTGAAACAAAATTATTTTTCAAAGACAGAGACCGTTCAACTGAAAAGCAGCAACTACTTCCCGGGCTATAGGCCCCGACGGATATTGAATTACACCTCAAGTCAAATACCTTAATTATTTACATATTTTCGATGACACAATTGATCGTTTTTTCCTGTCGAAAAAATAAAATAAAAATGACACTCTCTTGCTCTCATCACGAACACCTCATAAAATACCTAACATTGTACCGAATTATAAAATATAGCCGATAAACGTACGGTTATCGACGTAGCGCCTTGTAGTTTATTACACTTGCCGAACAGTAACAAAGATTTGCAAACGAGATCATAAAAAATCATGATGTAGGTAGGTATAACAACGGCGTGTACGAATACCGTAAATGAAACATCTTCGAATTTATTTTTTGATCATTTTTGACAGCGCTCACGCTGAGAGACGAACGCGTTTCGAAAATTTGCCTTAAACGAGAAGCAAACATAAAAGTCGGTGCAAATGTTAATTAATCCAGTCAAGGAGGTTAGAAAATTCGATAATAATGGCATCTAATAAATTATTTGGAATTGTATTACACACACTTGGCACTTGACAGCTGTCAACTAGCTGTGAAATGACCAAAAAAATGAATTATAGTACACTATTCAATAGCCATCGTTTGTGACGGATATCCGGTTTTTGGGTGTGTCGTTTATTTTACTTGATATTTTGACATATAGCTAACCTTAAATTTGATAAATAAAATCATCAGGATCGTATTTAGCCAAATTCTAAAAGGCTATAAAATTAATAACTACCAGCTTATTTTTCTAACTGAAATTACTGGAGATCTTCCAAAATGCTGATGTTTTTCCGTGTATCTAGGAATATTTTTGTATTATTTGAATAAATATAACAATAAGATTAATATTCACTTTTCATGAATAATAATTGACCAGTAAACAACAAAGTACAGACCTGACGAGAACGGGACACCAGAAAAAGACGACAGGCACATTGCCAATACGAAAGGTACGTTTGCATCCTATTTTGAGAGAAGTAATTTCTCCCGATTGATAGGTCACGCTTGCTCGTATTCTAAGCATCAACTAATCAAATTTTTCAAGTCAAAGATTTGGGTTAACGTTTGTAATACATTAAAACGGTTCATTATTGTGATATTTTGATTGGGATTAATCACAGACCTGCCTTTTTTCCATCTCTTTCAACGTAATTTGTTGACATTAACAATAGATGACGCACACCAAGAAGGGTATTATCCCAACTAGCAAAATGGAATTCTAAGAGGACTGAATTGTTGTATAACAGTCGAATAGCGTTGTTTTAAGGACTTTTTGTTTTTATTAAGCTTTTGTTGCGATAATTTTATTTTTTAAAGAAAATTGTTTTACTAAATGATTCTATAGTGACTTTTACAATATATCCTATAACGCATTATACGATCATTTCTTTAAAAATGATATAATACAGTATAAGCAAGTTTATACAATATCAAAAATATCATTTTATAAGACTTGTATACCTTTTGTATAAGAGTTCTATAATATATTATATTACTAACAGCTACAACATTATAAAATAGTTACTAAAGCTTGTCTTATTGAAGCTGTATAATGTTGTATAATAAATATTGTAGAGCATTCAATTGCGTTGCATTATAAAACAGTTATCGTATACTGATCCATTTTACAATGAAATATTGTTTAAGGCATTTCTTAGGGATAAAATTGTTGTTTAATAAATCGCCATGTTTAAGTAAGCAATTCTTGTATCGCTATCATCGCCATTATGAGCAACTGAGTTGGAAACATGAAACTATATTGAAAAATGTGACTTTATCATTATTCAGATAATTATATTATGAAAGAACATCCATATGAAGTGATAAACTATTAAAATTATAAAAAAAAAGTATTATAGGATATCCTATTTTATTATTATTTTTAAGTATCCACTTGAAACTTAACCAGAATTGAAGCGCTCCATTTTCTTGCCAAATACTTATATACCTATAACCTATCAGTAAAATTTGCGGCGCATCAAAATTTGTGCTATTAAACCATTCAAATGAAATTATACTTTTCACTATCGATGTCCGCCCAAGCGGCCCAAGTCGTTTTGATAAGTCTCCATTTATACAAATGAAATGTAGGATGCACGTTCAAATTGAAATATAATTTGGTTCTGATATTCTTCACTAAAAAATGAAATGCTTTTATAAACTGCTAGATTACAAAATGTTTCCAGTGTGCTCTAAATAACAGCATTATAAAAAAATATACTGCATTATACAACCATTTTGTGAGACCTTCATAGTGCCGCTTCAATCCCATTTTATAGATGTAACTACATGACACACTATTAAATCATTTTATAGTAGCTGTATAAATGATTATAAAACAGTCGATTAAGAGTTGTATAAATGTGTATTAAACAGTCATATAAGAGTTGTATAAACTTTTAATAAAACTGTTATACAAACAAACAGTTGTATAAAAATGGGCCCTTTTTAGTTGTATAAGGATCATTTAATTGTTTTGTAGACCGTTATAAGAATTTTAGTATCCTATAAGATATATAGATATATCTTGTAGCTGTTTATACAAACCTTATAGAATTTAAATTTTTACTTGGGATGTGAACTCTAGTTAAAATATTAGCCAGTGTGTGTCTGAATAATTATTATTTTTTGAAATTAAGACCATAACTTCCGTGCAAATTGTGGAAACCCGCAGTTTCCATTAGGTTTTTTGGTTCTCCATTTTCCCTATGCTGGAATCATTTAATAATTGTTTATTTAAAGTTTACAACTAATTATCACACAACCAAACTTATCGAGCAGTTAACAACAATATGTGAAAAGTTTTAAATCGATTCTATAATAGCATTTTCGAATTATTCTTCGATATCATGAAAATTTTTACATCATTGATAGGATTAAATATATTTGTGTAAGATCAGATAAGGAAACGCTAAAACTGTATGCTTACAAAACAGTAAACGACGACTGTTAAATAGTAGTACTTTCTGGTGTGTCTAAGAGCTCGTGACAACTTCAACTTATTATACAATTTGTTCTTTGGAATATTCGATGGTTATCGCAGCGCAATCACTTGATACTCAAATAAATACCGAAGACTTCTTGACCCCAAGTCTCTTCTCGCTTAGTCTACCTGAAAACAATAGTTGAATTTTTATTAAATAAAAAACACTTTGACACGAAGACATCGACTGGTTACAAATTCCTGCAGGTAGTGTCGACTCCATCCGAATATTTAGCAGCCATGGTCGATGTTTAATCAGTATTCAGGTTCGTCGTCGAACACGTCTATTGGATCTCCATTAAGCCGAGGTTGACAGCAAAGCATACACGGAACAATCAA
>CAJUYI010000913.1:0-27619 GCA_910591695.1 Galerucella pusilla | reverse complement strand
CGGTCAATCGAGGAGAGCAAAGCAGATCAAATCACCTCGATACGTTTGTATAAAAGGCATTCTTTGGAATACATTAGGCCACCGAGCTGGTTTTTCAAATGACTACGATGACGTTTTGATAATAAATAAGTATATCGATTCTAAAATTAAAATTAGATGCTGCTAGATGGAATTGTTACCAATGGGATAGGTTCAATATTACAAGGTGATTCTATTCAAATAAAATATTGTTAAACAATCACATTGGAAAAAATAACTTAGTATAGTTTGTTTTAAAAAGTACATAGAGTATTGGAATGCAATAATTCTTTAACAACCAGATATTGATCGGATGATACAGAGCTGTACTCAAAGTTGACGGAATATTTTATAATAATTCAATAGTAACTTTAGGTAGGTACCTACTATTGAAAAAATGCCATAATTCTTAAGTTTAACTTCGAATGAAAATATATGCGCTATAAAATATTGTAATAAAATAGTTTCTCCACGACTAAATGATAACGCACAAATTATTTTTACATATTTAGTTGCATAATGATATAAATTCTTTACACCAGTGAATAATGAAAAAGAATTCACTCTCGTTAGCCAATCACTTTCTATTATGATCAGAATTCACGCTAAAATTAATTAAAATGAATAAATCAAATCCTCTTTTTTAAAACGTCAAGTACCTAACAACGCAAATTGTTTCTGACAGCGCGTCGTTTGGAACGTCAAAAATGTAAAAATTTTTATATAATCATAATTTTACGTATTATATTAAGAAGAAAATAGACAACAGTAGCGATAGTGAATATGTACGCCTTCGGAGATTAATAGGCTCTATAGCCTAGTGGTAGAAATAGTGGTTGACTATGGCGCGGACGATCGGGGTTCAATCTTTACTGGAAGTTTTTTTTAGTCGTGGAGAAAGTATAGTCTTTTACTTGTGTAGAATAGCTATTATTCACTTGGATGATTCCAAAACTCACTCGCTGCGCTCGCTCGTTTGTGAAACTTCATCCGCGTGAATAATAGCCATCAATGTGCACTCGTTGAAGAAGATATTATTCATCACCCACTAAATAGTTACTATTGAATTGTAAATTTTTTTGCCAATTATACGGGTAGTGCTTTCACAACATAACACTGAGTGTAAAAGTTATACTTGGGTACAAATTGAGCGTTCATAGAACATTTAATATATATACTCCACACTCATACCACAGAGTTCACAAACGCAACAAGAGAAACGTTTACCCCGTCGTCTAACTGTCTGTTTTCGCTCCTCACCTGATCCATAGATTATTAATGCACTCCTTATGTCATCAGTCATTTTTGGTTGAGCGCGAATTTCAAACTAATGGCATTTTTATTCAAATAATTTTATCTCAATAAGTAATTCCCAGCAGCAAATATCTTAAAGACAATCTCCTGGGTATACAAAATTATAATGCACAAGTTCTTGTTAAACTACTATCCCTGGATTCTTAAAATATTTGAATTTGTCTATTATTGACCTAGGTTAATAATAGAAAAAATTATTAACCCCTAATAGGGAGAAACTCAACTTCTCAGTTGGCTAGAAGAAGCAATAACTGTCAACTTCACAGCTAGTAGAGGAAAAAAATAGGCTTAGGTGACTGGAAAATGAAAAGTCAAAGTAAAACTGCACCTTAAGGCTTAACAGGGGCCCTAACGGAAGATTGTCGTTGAAATGGGCACATGAAAAGCTCAAGATAGTAGAGAAAGTGGAGAAATAGATTATGTGGTATGGAAGTCCACACAGGATTCTTATTAGTTGGTTATTGATAAATATAGGAAAATTGCAGATATTAAATGACCTAATCTTAAGAAGCCAATAATGAAGGTTAGCAGCAGTTTAACTAATGAAAAGGGATAAAAATTCTCAACATAATTTGATTGAAGCAAAATAATTATAAGAAAAAATAACCCTGACAAAATATTTGTCAGCAAATTAACATCGAAAATTATACATTTCAATGTCAACCCTTTCGATAAATAGTATTTTTATTTATAACAATTGTTAACTGACCGTACAAATTTCCTCTTAATATACCGCTTTCTACGTTAAAAAAGTCCATACTCGTAATTTAAATTTACTGACAATTAACTACTGTTAATACGTTAATCTTACAATATGTCGAACGCCTAGAAAGCGTTGAAATGAGGAAAACAATTTCATTAATTAGTTAAATAATTGGTTTCAAAGAGCATTCCATAAAAGAAGCAATTAAATTGGTTATTTAAGAAGAATCGGATGATTTCTCTAAGATGGTTACTTCTTTTATTTTTCACATTGTTATTACTTTATATTGTACAGTGTGTCACAATAATAAAAACACCTGAACATTTTGGCAGATATAACGATTTAAGCCATATAAATGTGTATCAAAAACCAAATTATACTCGATTTAATAGTATATTACACACCAAGGTGGGAAGAGTTTCATTACTGTCGAGAGGTTAGCTATTATCTCGAGACATGAATGAAACTTCTTACCGAGGTTTGTATACTATTTTATTTACAACCATCATAATATCCCGATCAAAATTAATAAATCTTTGTTCCGCTTTGAACACACCTAAAATATTACATTTGACAACTACTGTCACCAATATAAATAAATGGCCTCCGATGAAGAAATGGGCATTGTAATATTTATCAATGTGTTATTTTTTTTTTTAAATAAAAATATTCATCTAAAATAGATTAACAATCATATTATTTTAGAGGGTGGGGGTGAGGGCGGGAGGTCAGGGCGGAAAGTAGAGGTGTGTAATATGACACTTTCTAACCTTCTATGACGTTAGTAATGACAGCATTACATATATCGTTGTGAATGAAAATAATTGACGCTACACAGATTATAGAGTTAAACGATCATTGGTTTGAGACACTGTTTAGCAGCAAACGGAGAACAATTTGAGCATTTAATTAAATAAATAAATGTTTGAAACAAATAACTTTCCTTTATTTGAAATTTAATGATTTAAAAAAAAAATTTGTGAAAAAAACTAAGAGCAAAAAAAAAAATTTCACTACAGCGGCGAATCGAACCGCCATACTTTAAGTTTAACTTTTAAATTTCCCGTGCCCTTACCCTGCTGACAATTCCCATCGAGGTTTGAAGTATTCAAAAGTATTATGAAAATGGAATTAGACTTTTTTAAACATAATTATACATTTTTTTATTAAACCAGAGAAAATTTAAAAGAATCAAGAGTGCATTAGAGCTTATTTTTTAACGACCTTTCCAAATCTGTGATTACTTTTTATGAAAGCTATTTGGTAAAAAAGTTTTGACAGTTTTGTACAGGAATCCCTATGTCGCATCTTATAAATAACAAGTGTATATTGTGTAATAAGTACTCGTGTGAAATTAGCACTTGCGCACATGTTGCACACTGCATTTTTCTCACGGCCACCATCCATGTTGGTTGAAACTCATCTTATGTCATTCTTATCGTCAATATCAATGAAAATTACTTCCGTATGGCTTTTAATAACTTTTAGAGACATTTTCTCATCATATATAAAATATTTTTTCCGGTGATTCAGTTTTTGTCACTCCTGGACGTCATTCTTACCGTTTCGATTGCGTTTAAAGTAGGTGGATACGATCTAATAAAGAGAAAACGTTTCCCATTAATAATTTCAAGTATGCTGCTATGGCCATTAAACCTTCCGATAATTTCCAACACTTGATTTATGGTGTACGTATGAAATTGTATTTGATTTACAGATGAACCGTACTATAACTTGTAACAGTTTCACTGTCAGAGTATTTCATCACTCAAAACTGATTTATTTTATGACCTTCACATTTGCGCCGAGGAGATCTCCACACACACATACGTATAATAAATACAACAGACACCTGTTACCAACTGTAAAGGTAACATAAATTAACTGGTGTTGACCTGAATCGATCAAACTTTTAATCTCGTATGGACGCAAATAGGTACTTTTTTTTAAGCTAAATTGGATACTGTGCGACCAAGAAAATAACGAATTAGAAAAATTGCTGTTTTATATTAAACTTCTGCTTATAATGAAGAGAATGTCAATGATATTTCAAAGACTAATAGAGGTCATTAAGTAGTTTCTTTTTTTGGTCATGTATCTTGAAGTTTTTTTTGGAATACCAAGAATATTTCTTACTTTAGCCTGTGTATATATTTTTGCAAGTTATAGAATAGAATTAAATAATGCTTGTTTAGCCAAAAATACATATTACAAATTTGCTCAGGAAAAGATACAACTATCAATTTACAAAATGGGTACCTGGTCACCAAGGAATAAAAGACAATTAAAAGGCCGATAAATTAGCCAAGCAGGGAGCATCAGAGGTCATGATAGGGACAGAACCTTCCTGTGAAATTGGTAAATGCCTAAGTGAAGAAAGCATCCACAAATGGATAAAAAACCAGGCTTTGCACTGGTGGTATGAAACCCCAGGACAAAGGCACGCTTAATTCCTTAATTCCTTCGCCGAGCAGATGACAGCCTATGCAGATTCTGCCAGGAAGAAGACGAAACTTCAGAGCACATACTCTGTGAGTGCGAAGGCCTTGCAAGGGTGCGGTTTCACTTACTCGGACAAGAAAAACCGATGGCAGAGAGCTACGCAAGGGAGGCGGTATATAGGCTAATAAGTCTAATAAAAAGAATAAAGCTAGATATCGAGCTGTAAATATAGGAAGGACCATAATAGATCTGCAAATTTCGCAGTGGGGTAGGACAAAGAGCCACTCCAATTCTAATCCAATCTAATATACGAAATATACTCTTGTTAATCGTGACTTAAAATGTTTTACAGTTGGAGAAGCTGAAAGGTAGTTAATGGTTAGCTACTTTACAGCCTCAAACTTGGGAAGAGGGTCATCAAATTCAATGGGATTCATCGAAAATAATATTAAAAGAACCCAATAATAAAAGACGGAAAATCAAAGAATGTGCTTTAATACAACTAAATGCAGATAAATGTGTAGCTAGTATTTCAGCCGAATGTAGTCAAATTTGGTTACCAATGTTAGAAAGAGAAATTTCCAATAATCAATTACCTGCGTTATCAGGATAGCATCATAAGTTTTTATCCAGGTTTTCTTATGATTTATAATTTGAATAGTTGTTAATCGATACACATTTCAATACACAAAATCACAAAACTGAGTATACATATTTCAAAAACTTAAATATTCATACACAAAAAAACTATCAAGAAACGCGTTTTATTAACAACATTTCCAATATAAGCAAAAAACGCGCTATCCCAATAAAAACCGTTCCTGGAACGTGCACTTCACTGGATTCCATTTCTAGTAGACTATCATATCGTTGGAATGTCAAAAAATGAAATATTTCATTTCACATTTTGCCACAGATATGATCTACTATGAATGGACCTTGATAAAAATTTGATAACAAAATTTTGCAGTCTTAAACTTCAAAATAATTTTTGATTGTCTAGTTGTCAAATTTTTTCTGTTGTGTCAGTTAGGGATAAAAAATTACTTAATTTCTACTTATTTTTTCTTGACAACGGTAGCTGGAACGCTACCGAAACGTTGAAGTAAAGAATTTAAAAATATTGTGGTTTAATTTCCCAAAAAATTAAAAAAAGAATGAATAATATACCACAAGGAACATACAGAAAATATTATATTTTGTTCGTAAGCTATTTTCCCATTTCTTCACACACAAAATAAATGAGCTTATGAAATAATTATCTGAGTATCTAATACAACTCAAAATATTTTATTTCATCTACATATTCGACAATACTATCATTAATTTTAAAGACCCATTGACCTTGCCTGAAGCTAGAACTATGCCACTTACTACCTAGTAGTATCATACATTTAGTTATTTGTTCAATTGAATTTATTTTCCATCAACCATCAATTTGAGATTCAATATTTATAATATTTACCAGTTCTAAATACGTCTTACCAGATACAAAAATCAAATTATCATCTGCAAAGAAATTGACGAAAGAATATATCATGAATATACAATTTGAATAGTAACGGTTCCAATACCCTACCCTGTGGAACTCCATAATAAGTCTTCAGTTCCCATGAGCATTCTTCATTGGTTTTGATTTCCTGATACCTGTCGGTCAAGTAATAATCCAGCTTAGTTTACCAGCAATATCCTCACTCTACTGTAGGTACCAGAATAAACTGGGATAGGGGGAAATTTTAAGTTAGATGAGCCTGCATAGGGAGCAGCTCAAATACCTTCTTGGGGACCGGAACCCTCTTGTGGTATTAGCTCCAATTGCACCGTGCGCAGAACTCTGATGAGTGACCACTGGGAAAACATCCTTGTAAAGCCCGTACAGCCTGCATCAAAAACACTTTAGACTACTAGAGTGCACCTTACACTACTGGGATGAGTAGCACAGCTCGCTGGTACGAGTATTATGTAGATCTGTATCTGTAGAATAGGGAGGGTGAGTGTAGGCTCACAGCACTTAGGCCACATGTGACCCATTGTACATCCTCCCGAGGAGTTGTCCTCTTAGGTCATCGTCAGTCATCGACAGGTCACTGGGAGACATCTCCTTTATATCGGAAGGTATAGGACACACACTCTCTTATTGACGATAACTCCGGACACTCGCACAAGACATACCTGACATTTCCATCTTCCTGTTCACACATCCTGCATAGAGGAGTGTCCACTAGCCCCATATTATGGAGGTGTTTCCTTAGTTGACAGTGGTCAGTCAGAAATCCTACTGTTAAACGAAGGTTTTTCCTGGTCATCGCCAAATATTTCTTCGGCGCCAGCTTCCCAGGGTCGCCAAGGGTGATCCTGGCAGTTCACCCTATCTTATAAGGGATTGAGCATGGGTGTAACGTTTGGCTAGTTCCGCAATTGTCGAAGTCGTTAGGCCGTAGGTGTCACTGGGTCCGAGTCCCTTGATGTTGGGATCGATGAAGATCCCTACCACTGGTTGGATCACTAATGGGTTCAGGAAAATTTCCGGGTAGGTGTAGTGTGCTCCCAACGAAATAGGATACTGTCACTCAAAAACAGTAACTGGAGGAAAAGGAAGAATGTAGATTCTGTGGAATGGAAGATAAAAACTCCATAAGGCACTACAGAATCTCAGCGCACAACTTCTTGTGTAAACTGATGCGTACAGAAGTTTTAAATTGTAATAAATTAATTACAATATTTTGCTTCTTAGGTTGAATCTATCGGTGCATAGTATATTTGAATTGATTACACAATTATCTCAGAAGGCTTTAGCATACTTTCGTTCATTAGATACTAATCAATGAGTTGAGAGAATGTTAATTGGTACATTCTTCCTATTTCTCGACCTTCTTCGCTATTTACTTTTTATAACACATGATTAATTTGGCGAAAGCGTGCCTATAACGATCTCTATATCTAACCATATCATCGATTCGATATGTTCGTGTTCTAATAATAATATTTTACCAATGTATTGGATTCCAACCTTGTTTTCAATAACGAGGCACATAAATTCAGATAAAATCTTGTCTACAACGACCGACAAACATTTCTAAATCCATTAAATTCACGTTCAACAAATCGAAGGAACTCATTTCCTAGACGCGGCACGAAAGAGAACCGGACTCTCGATTTTTTTCTCTCTTAATATTTCCATTTGAATCAACTCCTTTCGCCACACGTGATTGATAATCCTTTTTCTAACCTTTTTGACTCGTGCCGGGCTCATTCATTTCATCCGACTAGACTTTCCTCTTATAAATACTGGTCAGTCGTTTGTAACTAGGTTGAAAGGTGATAAAGTCCTGAAAATCAGTTGAATCGTTCAAGCCAATTAGATGTGAATAATGTGACAAGAATATTCACTTTTAATTCTATCTATTGTTTATTGGAATGAATACCTTCAATCTTATTTGAATCTTATACGCAGAGGTAGGTGTAGAAACCGAAATTGGAGAGCAAATACAATTCCATTAACTCTTCAAGCGTCAAAGCATCAAACCATGACGTGGCACATGGAAGAGGATACACAGAAATAAGGCATGTGGATGACGACATCTTAAAAATGCCAACAGACCACATGACCACCAGATATATCTTCCGCAAGAACTTCGAGATTGTCATCAAAGATCGAAAGAAGCTTGAGGAAGAGAACCCACCACCACTCAGTAGAGCGAATGAACTGATCTGGTACACAGACGGATCAAAGAATGAGCTCGGCTCCGGAGCGGGCATATACAGCAAGTCGAGCAAATATGAAGGAATCGTCTCGCTTGGAAGATACGCCTCGGTATTTCAAGCAGAGGTCTATGCAATACTTGCATGTGCAAGGGCAAATAACATGAGAGCCTACAACAACAGGCAGCACTTCAGAGCTCTAGGGTAACACATCGGCTGGTATGGGAATGCGGCGAAGAATACTCGCGACTCGGAACATTGTAACACTTGAGTGGGTCCTAGGTCACAAAGGAATCGCTGGCAATGAAAAAGCTGAAGAAACCCGCAAACGCAGGATCGTCAACTCTTATGAACGTACACGAACCAGCTGTGGGTATCTCCAGATGCTTAACTAGGTCATGGTTAAAAGGGTGGGTGAAAGCTCAACACAATAAACACTGGAAGAATACGCCCAGGCAAATACATGGGAAGAAATTCATAAAAGAACCATCAGAAAAAGTGGCGAAAGAACTGCTCTCAATGAGCAGGAAAAAACTACGCACCCTAACGGGTCTACTTACGGGACACTTTCCCACAAAGGAGCACCTAAACAAAATAGGGCTGTATAACGGAGACCTTACATGCAGAAGATGCAAAAAGGATACCGAAACTCTGCTTATACTATGCAACTGTGAGACACTGGACCACAAGAGGCAGAAACTGTATGGTAGACCCCAAATGACTCCAAAAAACTTCTACAACCAACTAGCAAAGAACCTGTATGAGCTAATACAGGGAACGTATTGGCTGAATGGGCTGTAGTCAGGAGTATCCACAATAAGCCCAGGAGGATGAGGTGGTGATGAGGTGGTGCCGGCCTCTCCAAGCAGAAGTGGCGGCGATTAATCACTGCGTTAAAGAAAATAAAAGGCTGAAAAGACCATACCGTTAAGTTGCCATCTTCACAGACAGCCAACCTGCCATGAAGGCATTCGATTCCCTAGAGGTCAACTTTAAGCTAGAATGGGATTGCATAGGTGCTTTCGGGTAAGGTCACGTAATTTTGGGTACCCGAGGGTCTTAAGGGCAACGAACTGGCGGATAAACGGCCACACAAGACTTATCAATGAATATGGTCACAAATAAATCTCTAGAATGGTTGTCAAAGAACGAATTTAAGAAAATCAAATGTGCATTTGAACTTATTTTTCAACCTTTCCAAATCTATTATTTTTTCTTATGAACGCTATTTGGTAAAAAAGTTAACTCGCGTTTGACAGTTTTGTATGTCGCATCTTATAAATCGCACAGTGTATATATGTACCAATGTTTTTTTCACCTATTGATTTGTTAGGCTATAACCGGATCTATATGTACTTATAAATTGAAAAACAATACAAACACACCAGTGTCATAACCACAAATATAAATAACTCACCATTCCCAATGCAGTGTTCGGTTTTTATATTGAAGAGTTCAATAGGTCTCTTCTCGGGGCGCCCGCATCTCTTCATCGTCAATTCTATTAGTTCCCGCTGTTTTGCATTTTCACAGAGCTCTCAGAAACACTAGCAAAATACTATAACACCGACCGAATCGACTGTGATAGCATCTCGACAGCTACAGAGGTTGGTGGAACGATGAGACTTTGTTTATTGGATTGACCAACGCCCTCTGGATTGTTTGTGTATACTTATGTTATGACAAGTGATAAGTTATGGGCGGCATCTACACGTTTAGCTTGGAATATGTATTTTTAGTTTCTGTATTTCACGTTTGGCAGTTTGACAGTTTCTGGAAATCCTGTATTGTGTTTTGTGCTCTTGTTTTTAGTGAATACCTTGAAAAACGTCCGTTGCTGTAAATTTTCCAGTTCAATATTTTTATTTTATAAGAAAATTATGTCATCTGCTATAAAATCTCAACAATAACATTACTTTCTTTAATTCCGTTATTCCTTTTTTCCATATTGTCCTTGATTAAATATTACAAATACCACTCGATAAGATATAGAGTTAATAAAACGGAACGAAAGTGGATAGATAAAAATTGAAGGCAAAGATGATTTTATCGTCGGACATCGTTCATGGACTACTAGACCCAACGGTTAAACAATTGAATTTCAACCACAGTTCGTTCCGGTCACTAGATAAAACTGAATGGTAGCAGTGCCGATGGAAACCATGACGTTATAGTGCTCGATCGGCTCTCTTTCATTTATCTTACCTTTTTTTTGAATTATTTCCAATCGATTAGCTTGAATTTGTTACCGATCAATATATATAATATACTGGGTGTTTTTTTATGGAGGAGGTCTTTTCTATTCTAGGATATCGATTATTGTTATTTACAAAGTTGAAGCGAGAAATTTCACGGAGCTAACGTGAAACTGTTTCTGAACAAAGCAATTGTGATTATAATAGTTTAAGATGCCGAAGGCTCTTGATAATCATCCTAAGGACAGATGGGATGGCATTTATTATGATAACGCAAGTTATCTCTCGAATTTTTTGAACATAGGTGGTGGAGTCTGAAGGCATTGGTAGTTTTTGTGAAGTAATTAGTGTTTTTTCGGGTGTTGAAGGAGGAATTTACCGTTTCGGGAAAATAAGATCGTAAGTGGTCGCCACCACAGTTCCTGCATAAAGGCCAGCTTTGATTGCCTTTTGGAATTGCCTTCTAGAGTCAGTGATTAGTGAGATTACATTTTTTCCTCCTTTTCTTGTGCCGGGAGCACTGCAGCCTGTTGGCTTATTGTACTCTGCTCCCACATCTATTCTACCCACTCAGCCATTCCCGTACCTTCGCGTGCCATTTGTTTCAGGCAACACCTTGGCCTCTCCAAAGATTTTTTGTCTCCTGGAGTCCAATGCCTCATAGTCAGACAAGATTACAAGGGGTTACAGTCTCGGTCTCCATGCCAGTCTGCAGCTAAGATCCTCATTATACAGCCCCATTTTATGCAGGTGATCTCACAAGCTAGATAGCCTGTTATAGTCGTTAGGGTTAGGGTTGACATTCTGTTCATATAAACTAGCGATCGCTTTTAAGCGACGTCGCCAACGATTTTATATTTTACGTTGATATTTTGACAAGGAAAGATAGAAAATACGTAGGTGACACCTTATGGATATCAAAAATTAGAACTATTTGTCGCTCCAAAAGAACCAAATTTGGTGAAATGAATGTGTATATCGACAAGATCCTGTACCTTCACCAGTCTTTGACCCGTCTGAATACCAGGTCTCTCCCCGTGGTCTGCTTAGGTCTTGTCAGTCCTTTTTGTGAGATATCTCCACCTCATATTTAGGGCTGGGTAGAAGTTTAGTTGCCATATAGTCTATCCATCCTGATCTAACTGGTTTGTTGCTCAGATTATTTTGTAGCCTGAATAACCCCATCCTTGCTTCTCCAATTTGCACAATTGATTTCGAGGTACCCCGGTGGCATTTTGGATTTTAGATTGACGTTTTTCCTGCCAAATAATCCTTCTTTGGATTTCGTTGATGTCCAGAAGGCTGAAAAGCTTATTCTTAGGGAGTATTTGGGTGGAAGATTCCAAAGATTCTGAAGTACCTTGGAAGTTTGAGAAGTAGAATTGAAATTAGACGAATCGGAACTTTGAACTGATGATTTTTCCCCAACTTGAACTATGGAGGCTGCAAGCTGCAAGAGAACAGCGATTAAGGCAATCCACAGAATAATTAGATATATAGTTGATGCTGATATCAAAAGTTTAATGCAGCTGCCAACCATTTTATTCAATTTGCTCTGATAATCTACGGTTATCTTTATGAATGAAAGTGTGTAGTAATTTATTCCAAAACACTTAATTATTGTTTTAGTAATAATAATTTGTCAGTCAATTATCACGTATTATAATAAAAAGAGAACTATAATTAATAGAGTCCTTAACGACGTTTATATTTTCTCTGATAATATCACGGCCAGCTTCGACAGAAACAATAGAATGAATAGCAATGAGGAAAATATATATCCGTAAGAAGCAAATCGAATCTAGATCTAGATTGTATATATAGACGCACTCACACACGCATATAAGGGAGCGGCAAAAAGACATTGCCATAGACGGCGTTTTAAAATGGTTCTAATAAAATAGTTATAGCTTTATCAAAAAACATTTTATTTTATTTCAAATAGTGAATAATAGCTAGCAATTTATTAAAAACGTAATTGCTTTTTCAATATTTTAGCATTACCATCAACAATTTCAACCTTCGCTACGTCTCTTGGGATAAAGGTATTCCAGACTTTTATAAGTCTCTCAGTAATTTTTGTTTCTAAAACGTTAGTGACCATGAAATTCATAATTATCGGCCTCCCTTCTCCAGGAAAGCTTCTTGATAATACCAATAACAAAAAGCATTTCAAATGCAAGGTCACTGTTCATAAGATACACCTTCTATGTCAGAGCTGAAGGTTCTTTAAAGAAAAATCTTGGTTTAACACTATTTTCTGTGGATTCAACAAATATATTCACACGAAAATTCTTCCTAGAACTGATAAGCAAACACCACCATGGCTTGCTCATTCTTCTGATTAATGTCCTCTGAGTCTTTGAATACATTTCTCCACTAAGCAAACATGTTGTAATTTGTACTGATTCTTTCTCTTCGATTCAATCAATATCACCTTTACCGACCATTCCTTGGTTCATGTCCATGTACGTGAACATAAGAAATAAGTCACAAATATTATTTTTTTGTTTATAATAACAGTGACATTGCTCATAAGTAGTCTCTAATAAATTTAAATAAAATGGACTGAATAAATTTATATTATTCAGTATGCATAATTTTTAAAAATAACATGCAGTTTGATATTTGCTTGAGAAATAATCTAATTGGCGACGTTCATGAGTCGCGTAACAAAGAGGGACCAAAGGGGGCATAAAATACGATATCCAGGGCTCGGCATGTGACCCGCGAGAGACCGCGCCCCTTTTAAGTCTGCGAGGTCACTTGCTCTGCTCTGAACCAGATCACAGATCGCCGGTCGCTTCTTTCAGTACCAACGGCTAAATAACCTGTATTGTCTTAAGAATTGACCACTCTACGTACTACTTTTTAAAGATTGTATTCGATAAAGCTGTTAATTTTAAAGCTTGTGAGGTATGAAATAATCAGTACGAGCAAAATCTAATAAAAAAAATTTATTATACAAGAAAAAGAAAAATTAGAAAAAAGTAAATTGACATGAAGAAAAACAAAGGTGGGGCATTTGTCAGGAATAGTGCTCTCTTGAGATGACACTAAAAATACCTGAGTTCATGACATATTTGGAAATTGGGTCACAACAACCAAAGTAAATGTCACAAAAGTCTAATATTATAATCTAGTATATCAAAACCAAACATAGATAGATTGAAATATTTAAAAGAAATGTACAAATAACACATAATAAAGTTCAAACGTCTCTTGGGTCATAGGAATTAAGGGTTAACTCGCGAAATACCACTCCAAGAGCACAAAATTGCTAGTCCGGAGTATTTATCATGATAAACAAGCCTTCGCTGATATACTAAAGGTTAACTCTCAAAGTATCCAATCCTTTCAACTAGCGAAGTACGAAGGGTCAACTTGCGACGTACTTCAGATTAATGTATTGTTTGTAATCTCAGATATCAGCCTCCGAATTATCTGTGAGGACCCAGACAAACTCTTTTAACGATTTTCACAAATATCGGTTTTTTTATGTTATCGCCCTTAATATCAACTCCTTCCTATAATTCTTCGTTATAGCAGAGATGTCAAAGGTGTTAGGTAATAGTATTAAACTATTACATTTAACATCTATTGATAACACGCTTCACTAAAATGACATTTTCTTTGCAGGAAACTGTAAATAAAGTAGATAGCTCGAGTGAATTCATTTGTGTACAAAAAGTTAAAAACGTAACGACTTATTCAATACTGACATTGATTTTCCAATATCAATTTAATATTTAATATTTATTTATATTTTTTATTCGCTAAAATATTTTAAAACGCTAACATTTCTATGCATCCAGAGTTCACTATACAAATCTAATTTATTGTATCAAACGTGACAGTTTCAATACAGAAGTGTATTATTTTGCAAACTGATCTTCCTTTGTAGACATTCCGACATTTGCTCGACTTTCATGTATTCTACATTTTAGTGACGGAAAGCAAAACACGTAGAAATCTACTATAAATAAATTGGCTTTAATTTCACAGTTAATCATAAATTGGAGCAGCTTTAGAATATATTCCAGTGCAACTTAGAAATCATTATATTTTCAATTAGATATACTGTAATTGGAAGAAGAGAGAATTACTGTTGAATTTTTACAAAAATAAGAGTACCTGTGGTTATTCAGCGGATGTTCTCTTTCAGCTAGAACCAATTTATGATATTATGCTAATAGTAGCATAATATTGACTATCGAAATAATATCGAACATCAAAGAAATCCTGATTCTACTTCTTTTTTGCATGGAACTCAATGGTGATAACTGCCTCCAATCGAAATAATGATGCTTTCGTGTGTCATGGACTACCGATCTAATAGGTCAATACGTTTTACATCCAAAAAGCTTTATTTAATATCCATCATATCATTTTGGCAAATTTTTCTATCTTCCTTCATTTCTATTCCATAATAATGCTCTTGTCCAACTTTCTCTTTTATCTTGAAAGTTTATTTATCATAGTTAATGTTGAACACTACAATATTGCCATGTTTATCAAGAAATAAACCCGAAAAAAAATGTCCGTTTAGATTACAGTCACCGATTATGTAAGACTGTGTGTATATTCTCTTCATCCAGCATCCTTTAAGCAATTTAAATTTTATTTTATGATTATTACAACAATTACTAGCTTGACTTGTTTTTAGAGATGTTATCGGCAAACAAATGGCTGGAAGAACACTATTTGTTTAGTTTAGGCCAATAAAATATACCATAAATTACGAAATTAGTAATTAGTATGCACATCCTATTGAAGTTTGCCAATTTTTAAACTGTCAAGACGTTTTAATTGCAAAGTAAACACAAAGTAATTTTCCTTAGATCATTAAATAATTTAAATTAATTTTGCATACCCCGACAGCTTTGCCGTGCTGTTTCCGGATGGGTTTAATCTGAATTAAATTGGTTTATTTGCTGAATAAATCTTGAAAATATTGTGAAAAAACTTCCTAATTCATTATTGAAATGTTGTTATCTACAAAAATCAACGTATAAAGACAACTTTGTGATTAAGAAACGAAGCCAACTATATTGTTGGATTCCACAGAACAAAAAAAAAGGATACGTGATAAAAATATACATCGTGGAGACTAGATAAGGAGAACGAGCTCATACGGGAAAATTGACAAAATGTGTCTTCAAAATCGTCTTTTTAAGCAGTTTGTTTGTTAATATATTTTATATTGAAAATCATACACTCTTCTTCCTTCACTATTTTGAGCTTTTTCAGGCACCCATTCCACAGAATTTGTAATATTTTTCTTCCACTATTGTCCCAGCAGGATCCCTGTTAAAACTATGAGTGCAGTTTTACTTTGACTTATGCATTCATTTGATTTCAACGGGCTGTAGTCACCCAGCAAAATCTTTTATTGTATAAGACCTACTAGATCTTTCCAATGGTGAAATCTTCTCTTTTTCTAGCTTCGCATATTTCTTCCAATATTACATTGGAGATTATACGACAAAAGGGGCTCCGGCCCACAAAAAGGTGACTCAGTCCTCCTCTTTGCTAGTTAATTTGCTTTGACACATACCTTCACTTCTTATGACAATATAATTATTTTTACACAAAATCATTTTAAATCCAAGATAGCACAAAATGAAGGATTACGTTTATTCTCAACTCTCTCAATATGGGTATCAAATGAAAGGGTATGACCCATGGAGACACACTGTATGGAAAAAGTGCCAGCTAGCATGGCACTGACTCTTGACTCCAGTAAAGTGTTTGGATGGATTATGTGTCGAGGAGTTAGATTGCAACAAATTGACAGTAAGCACTGTAATCCATAGTAAAGTTTTAATGGCTGCTTGAATATCCGACATTATGATAATCCTTTGCATTCTGTATCTTGTGTGTGTTTGGCTCCTGGCCCTTACTCTGCTTCACCTTTGCTTTTGAGCGGTCTGTGTATCATTGGATGGCATTCTTTCCTGGTTATGGTAATTGGATCCCATTCCTTCTTATTGCTTAATTCCGTACCGAATTTCTTTGAAAAGTTTTACCATTTTTCTTTCTCCGACGAATAAACGGAGATACACTTTTAGAAAATGAGCTTCTAATTATTTCGGAAGATGTACAGTCAAAGACAAATGAAACGCACAATCCAAGTTTCAATGATTTATGGTAAGCCTTCGCTAAAATGTATTAGAAATACTTCAATTGTGACCTAAAAAACGTAGATCTGTTTGATGGGGATAGCAGATGTTTAAATGATGCAGTCTCAACCTAATCTAGCTGTGCGTCGTTTCATTTGTATTTGACTGTGCCTGTCGTAGTAAGAAGAAGTAGGATTGTGGTTTCCGCATGATGGTGCTCTTCCACATACTCCAGTAATTGTTTTTAAATAAACGTAAAGGCGCGTTCTCACTAGTCGATTTTAGTTGAACGATTTTTATTGATCAACTAAAATTGAATGCTTCAATTTTTGTTGAACAATAAAAATCGTTTCAACAAAAGTTGAGAGTACGATTTTGATGCGCGATTCATCTTGCTCAGTGTTCAGTTTGGCAGTCAAGGAGTCAAATGTTCACTGTTTAAGTTTATGATTATATTTAGTGCTTTCTTAGAGAAAAATACTTATTTTAAAGTACACACTTCATTTTGTTGAGCTTTCGTCGCATTTGGTCAACTTCATCAGAACAAAACTTGTGATTAAAAAATAATATCTAAGCACTACTCCATTATATAAAAAATACAGAATACTTCCATAAAACACGTTTATATTTTGATTATTTTATCTACAACTGTCATGTAACGGGTACGATTTGACACTATTTTCAATGTCATAATGACTTATATTACAGCTTTTTCTAATAAAATTTTATGATATACTGTTAATAATACTAATAAACAGTTGTAGATAAAATTTTGTACGTAATACGTGGGATAGGAATTATTAACGCACTTTTGTGATTACACGCCTCGGCCTATGGCCTCGTCGTCAAAATTCACATGCGTGCGTTGATAATTAATGTCCATATCCCACTAATTACGTAAAAAACTATTCCCAAACTAATGTCAAAATTGAAATTGACAAATAAAATGTTTATAAATTTGTGTTGGTGGAAAACAATTTTAAAGGTGGTATTCAATTGTCGGTTTGTTCATTGATGTCAGTTTCTGTGTCAATGTTTGGACTAGAATTAGTTACAGCTTTACGCAAAATTGTATCTTTATTAAAAATTTTCAAGTGTACTTTAGAAAGAAGTTTTTTTTCTTCTCAAAATCCATTTTCGAACCCAAATATTACGTTTGGCTCGGTTCTTCCTACATTCTGATAACATATTTCTCAGTTCGGTAATAATTAATTTGCAAATGAACCCAACACCCGCACGGACAACCTCGTTAGTCGCCATTTTGCTTTCAACTATCGGTTCTATTTTCGTTGAAACCAACCAAAAATTGATTCGATTTCAGTTGATAAAAATCGTTCAACTAAAATCGACTAGTGAGAACGCGCCTTTAGATAGGACGAAGATTTCAACACTCATGACCCTCAAGGTCATCTGAACACAATCCTCTGAAATTTTGTCACTCGAACTAAGAAAAATAAACTAATTCATCCTCAGCCTTTATTTAACTTCAAAATAAACAATTTACTCCTCTTTTTCAAAGTATACTTCCGTCAAAACTTCCATTATAACAATAGCAGCAATTCTCAAATATAAAAAAAAAGTAAATTTCAATATCTAGGAGTTTATGTTCATTTCTTGTTGATAGCGCCATAGCCATAGCGGCATAAACTATAATTGAAAATTAACAACTGCCAACTGAGATTTATATCGCCGCCGTTTATTGGCAGCCAACAAACATCTCATAGTTACTAACTCTATAATATAAAATGTAGTGAACGACCTTTTTACTCTACGGTATTCACAAGCGTCTCCAGAACAAGATATAGGAAGTTACAGTAGCTTCACAATATTAAAGTAAACTCAAACTCACATTGTTATTTAATAGATTACTTCAGTTAGTCAATACGTGGATATATAGTTTGAATTATTAAATTTTACAGTGATGGGATAGGTTAGATTAGATTAGATTTTGCTATTCCACTGCAAACTTTTCAGATCTATCGTGGTCTTTGGACTACATTCTCTGCTCTTTTTGAGCAGCCAATCAAGAAAAAATTGCTACAGGCTGCTTATTTGCATATTAAATTTGACGTAAAAGTTTTCGGTGAGTTGATAATTGTTTTAGCTTCCCTTGTTATGGATTAAATGTTGTTCCGCCGAAGTGTTTCCCTATAAAAACAACGACCAAAGCTTAACGTCACTATATAATTAATAATAAAACAGTGTATGATACACCAAGGTGGTGAAGACTATTATTATTGACCGAGCACCAAGATTATTTCGCGAGGGGCTTTGCCACGAGCGGAATAAGGTGCGAGGTTTATAAATGTCTTCACAACCATGGGGTATATACAATTTTTTCCACTACTAGCCAGATTTAAGACAAAAATTAAAAATAATACACGAAGTCACTAATTAATAATACAAACAATATTCGTTTGGATACCTAGTACGCCAATGGAAACCCCTTGTCATCATTGTCAGTGGATACCTAGTTCATGAAAAAAAGTTGCCGCTTTGCTATCGGCAGCCATATACATATAAAATAAATAGCGTCCGGTTGTCTGAACAACCTTTGCCATGCACTCTTTTTCTAATCTCGTATCGTTGGACTCCATTTCAAATGTCATACTGCGAAACATTCAGAACTCCAAAGAATTATTATGAGAGATCAATTCTTTTGCGTTCTCTGTAACCTTGTCAAGGAATACCAAGATAATTACTGTTGATATTACGAGCTACTAGATTCTATACGGTGGCTTGCTCTTAATTAGTTTGGCTTCAGGGTATATTATATCTAAGTATGCAGACTACGAAAAAATTTTATTTAATAAGAAGCTCCGGATGACTGGTACAGTTTTAGTTAGTTTTTTTTTTATAAATTTGCACTTGTAATTGCACAAGAGGTTTTGTTTTTCTCCGATTAAATCTGAGATGTTTAATGGGAAAATATTTTCAAGTATACCGAAGGTTAACAGTTTTCGAGTCAAATTGGTAAAGAGAACAAACACCTCTATTATTCGCAGTTACAGCAGAAGATATGGTGTGCTATTTTCATTGCTTTTCAGATCCTCAGTATTTGCTGCTTCCTGCTTGCTGGCAATTTTTCTGATTTGATTGTCAATAAACTTTGTAATATGTAAAATGAGTAGCTCTGGAAGCGACTCTATGGTTAATATTGATCTGACGATTGAGCAAAGTGTACCGTTGAAGCCCATACGTCAATTTAGAAACAGTTAACGTAATTTTGCAGGGCAAAGAAACGCGAGCTTTTGGAAACTACAAGTTTTGAACAACTAAACCTAATCCTGAAAGATTGGGCGTAGAATATGAAGAAAACGGTAAAAATTACAAGGAACCAGATACATGAGATTTATTTTATGAAGTGGTAAATAATTTTTGATCAATTTAAAGATATATTATCTTTAAGTCTAGTAGAGAAGCTCGTGATGCGAAACTGAGGAATTTGCAGAGGTGCGCCAATAAAAGGAAATCGAGAACTGCTTCGCTAAAAATTGGAAGAGTCCTACGCAATGGTTTTATTATGGGACGAAGGCACTCCGGCTGGATTCCAGCAGTGACTATAACAAGTTGTTATAGTCACTGATCCCAGCGAACATTTCACCATATCGCCTGGAGAGGTTGAGAAGCAGTTAACTGCAGAGTTAGCTATTTTAAAGTGGGAGTGGGATTAGAACAATTGGATAACATAATTACATATTCTTTAAAATTACTGCTCTTCAGGAAGAAGATGTTATAATCCTCTCTTCAATAAAACAGCCAATGGTGGAGAAAAAAAGACCTACAGTAAATGTCTGGTCCCCAACACGAAGAACCCTACCTTTTGTCCAGTCCGTCTTTATGAAATTCTATTGGTTAAACGTTCATCTAAAATAACAACTGATACACGGAAAAAAAATATTTGTTATATCAACTAAATTTATTTAGTCACTTTTATTTGATTAACTTGATTAAATTTCATTCATATCAAATACTGAATGTATTCGTCCAAGGAAATATTAGAATTGCCGAAACAAAATGGAATTGTCGACCTAATCCTAGAAATTTCTTGAACCAAAAATGGACTTTTCAAGTCAAGTATTCCCTAATTTACATCAAAGTATTATAATATTATCTCAAAAAAATGATTCATTCAAATCAAACAAATGAACACGCTTGATTCAAACATACACTTGTCAAATGAAATATATTTTAACTTACTTTAAGCGAATAATATTATTAACTCAAATATAACATTTGGTTGACTCAAACAAGTGAATTCGCTCGGTTCAAAATAATTTTTTTTAAATGAAGCATTTTTCAACTCCTTTTAAGCGAATAATAATATTAATTCAACCTTAATATTTGCTTTTCAATCAAGCATGTACACTATATTGTTTAAAACAAAAAATGAATTGGTTTGGAGCTTAAAATCATTGAAGTAACCAATTTCAACAGTCAATTTGAACTATTCATTCTTGTTTGTTTCAATAGATGCAATAGTTCAATCGGAATAATTTCATATTTGTATCGACTGATTATCTGATTCATTCAAAATGTTCTTGTTTAGTAGATTGTCCTGTTTCTATCTATCACAACGTTTTCACTTCATTCTTCATTTTATATTGTTCTAAGATAGGAGTTAGATCGTTAGGTGAGTGATAACCTGTTTTCTGGAAATTGTTCTGGATAAGCGGATTATTCAGGTAAATATATTTATGTATTCTATTTACAAATATTATATTATCTCGTTTCTTCCGAAAAAATGTTCATTTTTGTTTTAAGATGATAGGTACAGTTGTCAGAACCAAACATGAGCCCCGGAAAATATGCGAACTAAAATAAGGTCATCGCAAGCAGCCAATCAAGAGCCAATGTTAACGATTGTCCATTAGTAATTGTTAAATATAATCGAAATAATATGACCGAGTAATTTCATCAACATACATCATTTT
This sequence comes from Galerucella pusilla, assembly GCA_910591695.1. Lineage (NCBI taxonomy): Eukaryota > Metazoa > Arthropoda > Insecta > Coleoptera > Chrysomelidae > Galerucella > Galerucella pusilla. The sequence goes on along the minus strand of CAJUYI010000913.1, from coordinate 6,189 downwards.
ATTCATTCTGTATCAGTGTTGTCAATGCGAGGGTGATTATCCGATTTTTAGACAATTACACTAATTTAGATCCAATAGTGTTTCGAATATTTTGTAGAAGAGATATATAAAATGGCTATTGTTTTTGGGGATTTTCCATATTGACTGGGGTCGAAGACTTTATTTAGATAACCAATGTGTCCTTTTGGTGATTTTGACAAATTCTGATAATTTGAATAGTGAGTTCGGGTAATTTTCATTTTTGCATTGGCAACACTGGACTTCAACCAGTTCATATTTTGTTGCTTTCCATAGAAACTTGACCCTTGTTTTTCATGACATTAATACAGTCATGTAATTTGAAAATATAGACATTCAGGGCAAACGGTAGTTTTAGTTTTGGTCCAATATAAATTTTTTTATTAATATTTAGATTTACATTTTTAGCAAGTTTGACTTTGTTTACATGTCTCTTAACAGTTGACATTTATGGTGTCGATATTTGGTTATCGATTAAAAATATCGAATTGTTACTACAAAAATGCAACTACAGCGACATGAACACGCCCACCAGGGCTCACGTTTGCTTCTGCTAACTGTAGTTTGTCTTGTATCAGTTGTATCTTAAATCGCATACATCACATTCTAAACGAAACATGAATTTAAACTGAGATTAAACCCGGTTTTAAACAGTAAGTACCTAATGTCTTTTTTACAAAGTTACGGTACTTTGCTATGATCCTACCTAACCTAACCTACCTAATTGGAAATGTAAGGTAATGTGTCATTACCTTCACTTTAAATTTCTTATATTCATTATCATTAACTTGCAAATTGTTAATTCTAAGCGTAATAGTAGTGCTACCTAAATTCAGTGTTTGAGAAAGGAACATGTGATACATTCATTGGGGTTGCATTTCGTATATTTATATTGGAAAATTCGAGAATTTCCTTTATGCTTGTTTAGAACATTCATTAAACTCTATTTATTTTTATTATTCCTTCTTTGTAGATCAACATTATGATTTGATTTTCCCTGATGCCCTTATAGTGAATTTGCAAGTGGATTGGTTCCAATTTTTGGAAAAGTTATTGCGGTTGAAAAGAAATGCAGTTAGTGGAAGTTTGATTTTATGTTTTAGAAAATTTATATTTTTTATTTTGTTATTGTTTTTTCTTTTTAAATAAAATGCTATGAAGTATATTCAACTTTTCTTTTTTATAGCACTCAGTATGTTATGTCAACTTGATTTTTATATTAAAATTAGCAATCAGTTGATTGCATTTCAAGTTCAATCAACATATTATACTTTTCAACTAAAATATTTAATTTATCGGATAAATTCTCAAAATTGAGGCAAGCAATTAATTTTCTTGATTTGCTTATGAATTTCGTTGATTTAGTAATTTTGTTATTCAATTCAACAATATAATTCTTCACCTGAATCCAAAATTTGTTTCGAACCAAGCAAAAAAAAATTGATATGATGATAACGTTTGTTCATTAGATCATTTATTATAATTTGTTCAACAAAAAAAATTGATTAAATCATTATTTTTCTCAATTGATTTGATCATTTTTCAGATTCAATTCAACAAAATATTCACTTTGTTGAAGCAATAATTTTATCAAAATAATTTATGAAACTGGTCCAATTGACTAAATATTTGGTTCAGTCGACAAACAGTTAGTTGCATCAATACTTTAACCTGCATTGAAACCAAGAAATTATTTTAATTACTCCAAAATAATATTTTGTCGTGCATATATGACACTTTAATTTAATTGATCCAAATAAATTTTACTTGATACAACGATTCTTTTTTTTCCGTGTAGATTTTTCCTAACAGTAAACCCATCATTGGGGGGCGACGACCCAGTAGTGGAACGCGTTTGATGCGATAATTACAGTCAAGCAGTGTCGAACATGGTTAGTGCTTGGATGGGTGACCATGCCAGGGAAAACCATCGTATAGGGCCCGTACAGCCTGCAGTGAACTAGCATATCACAACTCGCAGGCATTATACCAATGAGCACGAGATATAATGTAGATATGCCGTCTTTCGGAAGAGCGGTTCGGAAGAACGCTACCACTGGTTGGAACACTAGTTGGTTCGCCAAAATTTCCGGTTAGGTGTAGAGTGCTCCCGGCGTCGGTGATTAGTCTCAGTCGCAGAAATAGATCGACATTACATAACAGAATAAAAAAAACCATCATGGAACAAAGAACAATCAAGTGGATGGTACAACAACACTCCAGTGATAAAAAACCGAATTTTAAATGGACTAAAGAAGCAGCAGCAGAGAAGGAAGGATTAAATACAAAAAATAACAAACCATTATATGCGGTAGACAGTCAGTAATCTGGCTGAACAACAACAATCAATTGAAATTAACGGCCAAATTCTGCCAAATCCAATGAGTCTTATCTGCAGATGGATAATGAGCATTATTCCAACATTATAAACAACTTTAGAAGTGACGCCTCACAACCTCCAGCTAAAATACAGAAGACGCTGCAGTCACTTCTCGAGCTTCTCATTCTACAACAACATCAACAAAATTATTGATTTACCCACATCCAACGTTAACAAGGATTTCTAACAATATTCCCACTGTGTACCAAGATTGCAATTTATATTTTGATTGTATCATTGAAGCCTGTAATTGGAATATTTAAAACTGCTGTACCAAAGTAGAACCACACCAAACTCCTGGTCAGAAAATCCTCGGAATCGCTGACTAAAAAAATATTAAACCTCAGCAGGGGCCAGATAAGGAAAGTGGCTGTACCTCAAGTGATCACATGCATACAATTGGTATATGTAGGAAGAAACCTAACCGTCAGTTGTGCATGGAAGAGGAGGAAACAGCCTCACGCATTATGTCCGAATGTGAAGTACTGTCTTATTGGAGATATAGAATCCTAGGACTACAACACCTAAGGGAAGGGTGATACACCGTCCACAGGTAGCGACTGTAGCTGGGATCAACTACAAGAAGTCGTTCGTCTGAGTACTGCTCTAATTCTATTGCATTTTTAATATAACCATGACCTCCGCCAACTAACAACCACAATTATGAAGTTGTCGTGACGCGTCGCTGTGGTCCGTCTGAGTTTAGCCTAAAGGCTGAGGTGCTGAGGTCTCGAAGCCTCTGACTGGTGGTGCCGAAGTAATAAAATTTCTCTAACAATGACCTAGTGAAAAGACTGTTGAGTTTGATACTGGTTACTGGTCTCTTAACATAAACGGTACAACCAAGAGAAAAAAAAAACCTAATGGTTGAGGTGCTGAAGTTTCGAAACCTCTGACTGGTGGTGCCGAAGTAATCAGTTTTCTTTACCAACGACGTAGTGAAAAGACTTTTGAGCCTAATAATGGCTACTGGTCTCTTAACATAAACGGTACAACCAAGAAAACGAAGAGCCTAAAGGCTGAGGTGCTGAGGTCTTGAAGCCTCTGACTGGTGGTGTCGAACCAATCAATTAATCAATCAATGTGTATAATAATCCGAAACACAATAATAAACATAATTTACTCGTTTAAAATCAAATAGATTTACTTCGACTTGAGTTTATTGTAAAATCGTCCTTGGTAAGAATAAAAATCTCTAACTGTACACATAAATAGCCTGCACTTTACCATAACCATAACTGACGCACACGTACGTAGATATTCCGAGACACGCCCGTACGCCCTTGCTAGGTCACAGAGAAAGGTCAACTGAAAAATACATTGGGTGACATTTTGCCCTCGAGTCCACACCTTGATATGGTTGTCATTGTTTGCCACACATAATGCATGAAACTTTATTTTAAATGCACTGTCTCGGTTCTACAAGTCAATGTGTGCAGGGTGATTCTATATTTGTTTATTTTAATTTCCTGTTCAAACAAAACAGACGAAGACGTTTAGAATTTATTATTTACGCCAGTTAAGAGTCGATTGAAATTTGGGTCCAAATCGGCATTCTGGTCGAACAGATAGGTGGTTGTTCAAGGAAATGTGTGTCTTCACAATGTTATGGTACAAAATGATCCTTCGCTGATTTTCCCCTTTGTCGCCGAAAGATTCTGAAAAACGGATGACCACTCAAAGTACTGGAGAAGAAAGAATGTAAATTATGTGCCCTGGACACAACACATGGAAGACTAAACCGTAGAATGGAAATCGACTGGAGGAACTACTAGCTCTGAGAAACTCCTCAGAATCTGGTATCACTGTTCACAACTTGCTGTTTTCCTGTGAAAGGATGTATTGTAAACATCACTTATACTTTATTTTTTTGCATATCACACAACAATTCACCGTCTTGTAAATATATTTGGTCAAAATCAAAGCAAACAGCTGTCAAAACAAAGCGGTTTTGTCACATTTAATGAAAAATTATTTCAAATTGACATCCTGTTTATAAACTCATGTATGAACGCAATTCAGTTCTTTGTCAAAGAATAAATAAATCAATTCAATTTGTTTAAATCTTCATTATATTTGAACTAAGTTCAATAATACATATTCGTAACTTTTATCAAAGAAAGCTACTGTATTAGCGAAACTCTTCACGAATATGTCGTCGCCTCAGAATAACAGTAGGACTACGTTTTAAGAAAAATGCAAGTAAAGATTCTGCAAGAATTGGGTTTTTCAATAATTTTTCTATTGAATAAATTTTAATAAAATTTTGGTTATTCATACAGCTACTTGAGCTTCATATGATGGCATTAAAAAATAATAATAATAATAAAAAATTAGAAAAAAAAGTTACTTGTCTTAGTGTTGCATTGAAAGATTTTTAATTTTTCAAAAATATCTTTATATATCTCTGTTAGATGACCTAATGTAACACTAAGCACATGTTTAAATTTTGTTCCAATTTTTAACAATGCAAAGATAAAATTAATTTTTCTGTTAAGTTTTTATTGAAGAAAACTACAATATTAACTGAAATTAAAAAAAATTCAAGCAACGAAACTTTTGGGGAGAATTTGAGAAAAAAATTGAGAAGAGTTAATCAAAATCAACGTAAGATATATAGATACTTTTATTGTGTCTAAGATAAATCTTTTCACAAGGGTTCGGTACAAAATATCAAGTGAGGAATTAACATAATTAGAGATACATTACGACATAGACAAAGTTAATACAAAAATAAAAGTATAAAATATCTGTGTACTTGATGGTAATGTCAATCATTCACCATGTGCAAATGCTCGCAGCTTTATGATACTAATAATGCTATGAGCAAATTCAGTAAGTTTAAAAGATCCATTTTGTGTATTATTAGTGTTAAGATCATCAATATTATGAACATTGTGAAAAAAACTATTTTTTCTTAGAGGGCTGTAAATGGGACATTCAAAAAGCATATGATGTAATGACACTCCAGGGAATCCATATTACAGACATTGCAATTATTAGTGCTGTTGATTATATAAAAATTTCCTTCAAAAGACAATTTTAAAAATGTCTTACTACACGTTCTATGTTGCGCTATTATTCTGGTTATATAGATGTGAGCGGGTATTTGCAAATAACTGTTATTTTCACCAACTAGTAAGTGTGAGTATAGTAGAGAGTAACTAGAAGCAACCTTTTTGTTCATGTCACTATCAAGCAGGCGTTTTAGCAATTTATATGAAATAAGTCTATCTAAACTGCGTACATTTGTACTTAAATAATGTTCCCATAGACACTCACATTGCGCATAAATAAACAATTCTTTAAGTAGCGTCAACCAATTATACTTTGAATTATTATCAGATTCTAAATAAGCAAGTCGATTGAAGCAAATTTTTGAAAGTCTTGAAGAGTTCATTTATTTCAGTTTGTTCATCCAAAGTAAGGCATGCTTGAAAACAACCATTGACAAATGATCGGAACATGTTTCCAAGCGTACAATGTAATCTGGGGTATTCTTTGACAGACTTAGAAGTTTTTTGAAAAAGTTTACCTGTACGCGCTCTATAATATCAGTGTAACGTAGACCCCATATACCAATTCCAAAGGAAAGAGAAGATAAAATAATTGAATTGTATAAATCGATCCGCGATTCCCAAGTATTCATTCAACGTAAGTGGTATGGCAGAAGCTGACAATGATCTAAAGAAATTATGATGTTTCTGTAGTATTAAATTATCATCACACAAACTAATTAGGTCATTTTTTTTATTAATTGGTATGGGTGGTGCTTTGTCATAAGCAGGGAT